>LD354389.1:84295-97346 GCA_001465055.1 Ptychodera flava
TAATTCAGAAGGCTCATGGTTTCAAGTTGAACTGAATCGTTCTTGAGTTGACCAGCAAGTCAGTGCGTACGTGTGTAAAATGAATAAAACTCAAAATAATCAGTCGCAAGTAGCAGTACGTTTGAAAAAATGTTACAATGTTTGTTACACAAAAAAACTATACAAATTCCAGAAATGACTGTCAACACCTGCCATTCGGATGATTTTACAATCCAGTGCACCTTGACTGGCAGCTTCGTGTGACTATCACGTGCATGGACAATAACATGAACGTAAAATGTAGCTACATGTTAGGTAAAAGGCTGTCATAGTTTCATTCAAAACTTGGTAGCCCGGTCGGGCTACCACTCACGTCACCTTGGTAGCCTGGGGGCAAAGTTGGTAGTCTGTGGACGCGGGGCTACCGGGAATTTCGAGCCCTGCATTTAATGTAATGTAAAGTAAAGAACATCACACACAACGGAACAGTTAACGACATAAGACATAAAAAAGCCAAATTCAGACGAACCAATTATGACCAATCGACCAATAAGGTTGCAAATATTTAGTAGAAACAAGAAGTTACATTACACATGGAGCTGTGGAGCAAGCAAACTAAGACAACATAGGGGAAATCGAAATAAACATATAAAAAGAAAATCTGCTCTCGACTAGTACTCCGACGAAGCTTTACGAGATTTCAAATACAGCAGCGTGGTTTCGTCAAATCTCTCTCCCTCCCCCCCTCTCTCTCTCTCTCTCTCTCTCTCTCTCTCTCTCTCTCTCTCTCTCTCTCTCTCTCTCAAATCTGGTGCAAATATGATATTTAGCTTAATCGTTGCCATTGCTTTAGTACAAATAGTGGCTTTTTCTGTAGTCCAAAGTCTGTCTTTTTGGTGGCAATACAATATACATTTAAAAACAGACTAGAAAAAAGTTCACAATTAACCTATAAGCGTAGGTTCGAAGACCTGGGACACTGCATTAACAACTGACGTTAATTTTGATTTAGTTTCATATTGATAAGACGGACAATTGTCAATCCATGGGAAAATAAATTTATATTTTGACAAATCCGATCACATGCAATCTTTTACTTCCGGACAATGTGATGGCAAAGATTGTATAATCAGTATCTCGTGATAAAAATGCCAACAGGCAACACACAAAACTGAAGAACGTCCTTTGACCTCGACATAACCTATAGTGAGTGACAGAGTGAAAGGCTTTGGATAACATATTAATGGCTGGATTTAAACTATGAATGTTCCCCTTGCTGTTTTACATCTCGTAATATCGCTGTTTAAAGAACTGAGACCATTTTTAGCTCACGTGTTGACACGTGGGCTAATGTCATAGCGATGTGTGTCTGTCTGTCCGTGTGTGTGTATGTTAGTGTGTGTATGTGTCTGTCTGTCTGTCTGTCTGTCTGTCTGTCTGTCTGTCTGTTTACACGATAACTCAAATAGACCTGAACAGATTCAAGTCAGATTTGGTACACAGGTACCATATGCTACTTGCAAGAACTGGTTAGATTTTACTGTGGCTTGCATATTAAGGCCAGGAAGAAAAAATAAATTGTTCATCGGAATTGCCGCTTCTACTTTGGCATATTTGGAATTTTTTTTTGATCGCGGCAAATTCTTACTTCCGCATTACAAATATTTTTAGTACTGCCGCTGGTGGCGCCCTACACTTCGTCGGGTTTTCGCGGGCATGGGATTTTGAATGATCTTCCGACGTGCTTGGACTTAGTTGACCGCCAACACGTTGTTGTGACGTCTGAATTTGGCGAATCACGACGCAAAGTGGGTCGATTTGGCCAGAAATGTCCTCGTTTTGTAAAGGTTAGTACATGTCACATCATGAGTATTATTTGATCGCCAACATTCGACGTGATGGCCAACAGTTAGTTCCAAAGACGCTATTCAGTGTTTGTCCTGATATTACGTTCGGCGATTTGTTAAACAAGATCGTGACAGCAGATGTACGGTGCATCCGATTGAATGTGAATTGCATCGAAAGTATAAAAAATTACGGCACAGTCTGCCACAGAGCCCCTTATTTGGGGGTGTGTCCGGTACCAGCAATTTGATTGGATCTGAAGCAATGACATCATGCATGGTACTTCTCATTATGAAAGGGGGATATTCCCAGTTACGTGTGATCCCAAAAAAATTATTAAGTGTTCTAAACTATATTGTTTCTCGCTTTCTCAGCTGCTAATTTATCTGAAACTCCTACTAAGTAATTGAATCACAAATATTAGAAATATCTGTGCAATTACAAGCCAACCGTACTCACATCAGTATTCGCTTTGTCCCCACAATAAAAATGGTTTCCGCCAGCGCAGACTGTGGCGATGACCTGAATGACCCAAGCGTGTTCGATATACGCCACAAGTACCGCTGCGATATCACAGCTAGACAGCAACAATGATGAACTAAATTCAAATAGGTAGCGTTTCAGATAGCCACATGTCCAATCAAATGTTGAAACATTTTTTGACAGCATGTTGATTAATTATCAACGTAATTATCAATGCCCTCGAAAGCAACTGTGTTTTTTTTTTTGCACGTTTCGCTCACAGACTTACCAGAAAAAGTGATACAATATAATTTTCGTTGAAAGAAGAATTTTGTGATCGCCACTGTTGCCAAAGGCTTTTGACACGTATGCTAACAATGAACTGTATCAAATTATATCACAGCGTCTGGCATGGCCATGCGTCATAAACTCAGAGCTAAGTAATCATACATACTGACTAATTATCTACTGTAAAATATACAATATTTCACCGACTTTTCAACACACACTGTTGAACGTGATAATCTACTAGATTATTAATTGAAACAGACGATGAAAATACTCCCACTCGGCATGAAGGTATTTAATCAGTACCAGTCACTCACCAACTGGACTAGTTTGGCACCCGGTGGCACTACTAAAGCGCTCACGAACAAACAGGAGCCTACGTTATGTAGATATAATTCGTGCAAAAACATCAAAACTTTCAGAATACAGTATTGAAAGTGATTTCTACAATAATATGAAGACGGCAATGCAATATTCAGCAGAGATGAAGACGAGCTGGTGTTTCATTCGGGGCTACTTGCGCGTAAATGATGAGTGACCTTGGTTAGTAATATATTCATTCACGTCGCCTTGTATCAATAATGAAAGTAGCTGGCCAATGGCAGTAGCCAAAATATGTCATGTGATATTATTGTTGGGCGTGTCCTTAGGACATGCCAGAATTTCCCGCCAAATGCAATATGCCAAATAAAGAAGCATGTTCTGCCCATTTTACCTTATATAGAGGGCGATCATGCAAAATTTGAGTGTCAGAGTTCAGTAGGAGGAGACCAGACTGTGTTGCATATGCTATGATTGGATAGAACGGTGTTTACTGCCCTCAATTTGAGGAATTTGACATGTGTCACTTTACAATTTTATGACTGTCATCACGATCCGATGACGTTCTAAAGTTTGACTAGGGTACAACCTAGATATTGATGGGCAGCTTGAAAGAGCATGTTGTCCGGACTAACCCACTGGAAATTCAACGACATTGCGGCGTGTGGTTTCGTATTTCAGTGGTGTGTTGAAGTGGTTGAAATTGTACAGAATTTTACGTTTTTACTCGAAATTCAAGTGTCTTCAAACCAGTCGTCGCGTCAGAATTCCACCCAATTTTACAACGTAGGTTTTTAATGTCCACGGTATTACACGCTGATGAAAATATTGTGCGTATTTCATTTTTGGACACAAAAGTACACGCTCGCGAAAATGCACTGCTTCAACCCCCGGAAATAGTGCATGTTGGGTTTACTATTGACAGGCCAGTAAAACTATGCAAGCATGACCGCCAACAGGTTCCTTCTGATGGAGATATGTTACTGTACATGATTCTACTCTCTGGTTCAAAACTAAATAAACGCTGTGATCTGTACGACCTCTTAAAAATCGGTAAAATCAACGATTGTGACCAACTCACCACCTGTGGTTTCTGGCGGTTTTACGAGACAATGACGCATTCTATCACCGAGCTGACCCATTCACCATTAGTCAGAAAGGTATTGATCGTAATCGTACACGTGTCTTCGCATATCGTTTTTTGGACACAAAAGTACACGTTTTTGAAGTTGTTTATTGCAAAATAAGCTAGTTTTAGCTACCAGATTTTTAAAAAATGATCATGGTAATAAAACTGGGTAATTTTGTGACATATGGCTTTGATGGTATTCCTTCGAACTTGGGCCACAACGTCGGAATAGAAATAAACACGAAGCATCGCGAATTCGTGGTGAAATGCCAAGTTGAGAGAGTTGTTGTTTTCCACTTATCAGCGAGTCTCGCCGAGAACGCCATTTTGGCCCAAATTACCCATGATACAATGGTACCGGAAATCAGGGGTTCTGTGGCAAACTGGCAATGACAAAAAACATGGTTGCGTCGATGTTAAAGTACGATCTGAATGATGACTATATAACTTCACTCCGATCACAGTACAGTGTTGTTAGACCATTGTGTAAAATGTGTAGAGACAGTGGTAAAGAGGCCAAAACATGGGGCCAAAGTGAAATGAAAAAACTCAGATGCTAGGTCCCACCAGGACAATATTTAAGGACAATACTTGATTGTTGGATTTCAGTGATTTGCTGTTCATTTCAGTTTTATTCTGAAAGAATGTTGAAATACTCAGAATATGCTGTGCAAACACTAACTTTGAATGTAATGGCCTATGTTATTGTTGGGAAATATAGTATTGAATTCAGTTACCAGTATCAGTGTTTCTTGTCTCTTTTCCATGAGTTAAGTGACACTGGATCCACTGTAATGTCAAGGGATTCCAATATTTTTGAAAGTATATTTCCACTATTACAATTTGCAACATTGTGGTAATTTAATCACCACAGTCTACTTAACCTGGTAAAAAGGGAAACAATTATCTTGCCTTGTCTGCATCTGTGAAAAAATGCCAGAGAACCGCGTTTACCTTCGGCCTAAAAAAAAACATTAAAAAAAATTCGCTCGCCGCTCCTGGGACTTGGTCCAAAAAATCCGATGAACAAGATTTTTTTTCTCTGGCCTAATAAAGTTATGCAATATCATTTTTCGATACAGTGGTTTCAATATGGAGACGGTAATGATAGTGTAGACATATATCAAGAAATACCACATAAAATTTCATGAGACTTTTCACAGATGACAATCTCAGAACATTATGATGACACTGTGGGTGTAATGTCAATAATCTGCCCATTCCCATATTACATGAATTTTTGTTATTGGTGACATTACTCTGAAGTTCCTGCACCAAACTTGATGATACGTGCAACAAATATTGATCTGATATATA
Organism: Ptychodera flava; assembly: GCA_001465055.1. Lineage (NCBI taxonomy): Eukaryota > Metazoa > Hemichordata > Enteropneusta > Ptychoderidae > Ptychodera > Ptychodera flava. The sequence continues at coordinate 89,637 of LD354389.1, forward strand.
TCTAATTATACCTTGAAGCATTGGCCAGTGTCACGTTAATAAATAGCTCATTTGCATATTTTATGAAGTTTGATAATTAGCCATATAACTCCGATAAAGCTGCACGAAATTTGATGAATTCTGCTGCAGATACTGATCTGATTGATATCTAACTGCTGTGTGAAGCACTTAATAGTGACAAGTTAATTAAGGGTTCATTTGCATATAATATTTAATGAACTTTGTAATTAGGTATATAACTCTGAAATTACAGCACCCAAGTCAGTGAAATCTGGTACAGATATTGATCTGATAAATATCTAATTGTACTGACAAGCATTTGACAGTGTCAAGTTAACAAATTTTCCGATCTTCAATTGCAGACTCTTCTGCGACTTTCATGTTAAGATAAGAAACTGCTTTTGAACTCCGCTCAACAAGGTCCAATAGCTTTGGCACAATCACTACACAAAATATACACAATAGGTAGTTTTACACCTTTTCTTTTAACTCGCCTACAAAAACTAAGAATGAAGAAAGTATTTCAGATTTTTGAAATAAAACAAATTCTACTTTTTTTGAATTTCCGATGTTTCTTTTTTGCCGTGTATTGTAATCAGAAATAACTCTCAATGTGTTAGTATTATTAATGAAAAATGTCACTTTCGAATCCTTGTTCCTTATTGCGTACAGTGTGTGTTACAGTCATTTATCTCAATAAAACTTTACATATAATTTATAAAACTTTGGTCAAAAGGGCATCAAAATTTAACAACAAACGTACGATAAACATAATTAATCTGTTGGAAAAATGATGGAAATTTAATTTGTGACTTTAAAGTTTAAAAAAATCAAATAAATATAAAGATGTACGTGTTGTGAGTAGTTTCACCTTTTAAGTATCAGACATTTCCAGAATATTAATAATAACATGTATTTATGATTAAATATATACTCATCATCTCATCGTAAAAAACTCTTACCTTGCTTGGTAACTTCTACGGTCAGGGAGATATTACAGATACGGCCACTCCATCCATCGGTGCATTCACAACGATGGCCATCTTCTATGCATTTACCGCCACTTTCACATCTACAGGTTTTGACAAATTATCGTTCACAGAAGGAAAAATAGTATTAAATGCTGTGCACGTCAGTACCTTGATGAAACAAATTGATATGAATTGGGGGGGGGGGTGATATTTTCACAGCTCAAACACAAGCGTGGCCCTTTCCCAGAGTCATTTAGCAGTCACATTGTTCTTAGATCAGTCAGAACTATTTAAATCGAATAGAAAATAGATATGGTTGTCACTGGACAAATGGTTTTTCTCTTAGCCAAACACTACAAGGAAGTTTGGTCAAAAAATACTAAAATAGACCCATATAGGATTACTAAAAGAAACACCCTATTTAAAAATATTTCGACATGTCAGTCCTAAATTGTCTCTACTGTTTAAAGATGTTTAAAGTCATGGTGACACAAATGGTTTAACAAAGACACTTGATGGCTAATAAAGGTATCGAAATATCACAGAACAGAAGAAGTGAAATGTCTTCAACTTAACGAGTTATCTATCAAACGATAAGACAAATCTTAACGACTACGCATTTGCAACACTGCAGGGTGTATTTCAATGATTGTGATTTCGTCGACATCACTCTTCTTTGAGCCTCGCATTTCAGGTATAAATAATGTACTATAATCAAGAGGCTGAATCATATTATATTAAAACTGCAAGCAGCGCTGGTGGAGCCAACACTTACATGCAACAATGACCATTTTTGTCTAAATATTGAGCAGAGAATAACACAGGTATACAGTCAATATCGCGAATTGAATTTTTAGAGAAAGCCTTTAAGAAGATATGCCATTTGATTGCCAGAATCGCCGCTAATCATGTTCCCAACATGAATGAACGTTGATAAAAGGTCATATAATTTCGCCAAAACTCTTTATAATTTAGGAAAAAACTTTGTCGCAATACTGAACCATATCCGAGGAAAATAAGATCTCAAGCCACATTGCTAAGTTTGCAAGTGCGTATGCACGTAACTTATGAGGTTGATTACTCATCGGAGACGTACAATGAGTGTATTGTGACACTTACTAGCCAAGCTTTACCTCTTGAATTTCGTTTGATATCTAAAAGTATGGCAAGTTCCGCATCCAAGGTCATCCAACAAGTAACGGGATTGTCTTTTGTGCCATATTCATAACAAAAAACGCCTAATGCGGTGGCATTATTATCGAAGATATGCATGCAATTAGATCAAAGGTCAACCGAGGTCATGCATAGGATTGGTTCTTTACAGGACAATACCCAACAAAACTAAACGAAAGCACTTGCAGTTAATGAGATATGTGACAGCTGTTCAAAGGTCATCAAAAGCCATCCAAATAACCTATGAAAACCCTAAACAAACCATACTTCTAGCCATTGTAACTGCTTAGGTACGTGAAAGAACAACGAAGGCATCCGGGGTCATTCAAAATGTTTAGGGGACCTTTTATGCCAGAGTTGTCAATATGCAACAACAAATAATCCTCTTGCCCTTGTAGTTGCTGAGATAAATAATGAGTAGGTTAAATGTAATTCAAGGTCATCCGAAAATATTTTGTGCTATTTTTGTCTTTTAAAGTTCTTTCATGATCAATTTAAATTTGTTGCACCAATGGGCGCGAAACTACGCTAATGATAATGAGAGCATGGGCAAAATGTCTGCTCAATTTGTCTTTTGTTCTAGAGAGGAAGAAATTAAATATTATTTCAGTATTATTGCTCATTTTCCAAAAACGGCCAAAACACGTAACAAACTGAAACCAATTACAACGTCTTTCGCAAACTTGCAAGTACTCACATTAATAGTGTAACGGGTAGAATTTGTGGACAGAATTTTAAATCAAATTGCTAACTTGCTTTTGGAATTGGACCCCTAAATATAACTACTTACTTCTCAATAGTCAGACAGGTACCGTGAATATGGTGACAGGTTTTGGTACAATAACACTTGGGGCACTGTGTTTTTCAGCCGTTGCCATAGAAACCAGATTTGCATTAATTGGTACATTTCACACCAGTTCATCCAGGTGTACAAGACATACAGATATTGCCCTTACAGATGACACAATTGTCAGGATAGGGTTGCTCACAATGATCACCTGTCCATCCGTTTCTGCACTGACAAGTGCCAGTTATGTGATCGCAGTCACCATATTCACACTCACATACCTCTGAACAGTTAGTTCCATGGTAACCTTCCTCGCACTTCTGATCACATCTATTGCCTTGCCAATCAGGCGTGCACAAACAGTCATGATTTGAAATGATGCAAGTGTCTCCATTATAACAACGAAGGCACCTGTGACACAGAACTTTGCTTCATTTGCGGCGGTGCCACACTCGGTACAATCAGACCCTGTCCAACCATCTTCACATTTACAATCTATCCCAACTTTATTAGTGCCGGTGGCTCCATAAAAACACGTGCATCTCTGTTTACAACTGTCACCATAGAAACCCGGTTTACATGAAAAACGCACATCGAAAAGGTCACATCTTCCGGTTTTCTTGCAGTTACAAGGTAGACATGAAGGTCCAAAGAAATCATATTGACAAATGCACATTCCACTAACACTGTTACACACTGCATGTGGAGGACATGAACATTTGAATTCACAACGTTTACCGTAAAAACATTTGTACAGGAGCATATGCCGCTAGGCAAACAGGGTGCATCGTTTTCACAGTTACACGGAAACTGGCAGTTTTCTCCAAAATAGTGCCCAGGACATTCACAAGATCCATCACGTTTGTCACATGTCCCGCCATTTTCATATTTGCTTTTCTTCTTCCACACGGAGCCATACCAGCCACCAGGACATTCTGCAAAAGGGAGTCAAGATAGAATGTATAAGGAGTAAAGTCAGTGATACTGTCAATCAAAATAATAAGTGCTTTTAAACCTAAAACAATAAGTTAAACATTTGAAACAGAGAAAAGGTCAGATTCTTGATCTCTTCTTATCCAATTCAACAACATTACCAGATTTTATTTATAGGTACTTGAAAGCATTAAACTGAAGAATAATCATTGGAAAATAATTTATGTCTTCTTATTCATTTGTGTCACTCGTTGGCATATATTTTTACGATAAAGCCTTTTCAGTCTGCAGGCTGCTCATTTGTGGATATAAAACTTAAGAAATAATATTAGGTACTGAAACCAAAGCTAAACTGTCAGCTAAATTAAATACCTATTTCAAGAAAGGAAACTTTGTCCCCTACCTTAGCAAAGTAGGGATACGGGGTATCTTGTCTTGAACACTGTGAGTCCTCAGTGGTGATGTGGTGTCTATGTCTGTCACAACTCCGATAAAAGTCGTTATTGTGGTCAGATATTTGAGCAAATAAAATGGCAGTGATAAAATCTGATTTTAGCCGACCATTTTATGGCAACATGAGATTCGCCATAATCTCGGACCAATTGAGTGCCAGAAGGAGGTTAAGACTCAAAGCATGACGCTGACATATATAACACAGCAGGAAATTCAGTGATAAAGTGTGAACTCCTAACAATAAATTGCCCTGGTACCGTCTTATCTGCCAAAGACATTTGTAAAGTGCTTTCGAAATAGCGTAGTCTAACTGCCATTCACATTGTCGAAAAACTTCTGAACTGGGTCTACTAAACGGTTAATATCCTTAAAGTGTGCGAGCTTTATCGCTTGGATGCAATTATTGTTTGTACCTTACCACGTACAATTTGTATAGGTAATTGTAAGGGTTCGAGTGGGTTTTCAATTCTAAACCTCATGGCTTTAGCTGACATGTTGTAAACCGGCCGAAGCCAGCTGAAGCCGTGAGGTTTAGAATTGTAAACACACGAGAACCTGTACAGTTACCTACTTATACCACGAAAAAAAAGAAAATTTGAAAAATATCATGACCTAGTTGTGCGGTGCTATCAGAATGATCAATTTGCATTGCGCCTTAAAACACCTGGTGTCATTAGGGATTGAAATTCTGACACAATAGATAGTTTAATACAGCTTTCTCATTGGCTAACAAACTTACTCCACTGATCCAGGTGCACATCAATTTGCCATGTGGTATGATGCATGTGCATGTCACTCTGCATCGGCCACGCAACCAGTATGGACGCATACTTGTATATCTCCGACACAATGTAATCAAGCGAAATGGAACGGTTTTGCTCGCTGGTTGATAACGCTATACCATTGGATGACAGAGAGGATTTTACCTAACGGCAAACATGAAAGTGTAAGGTTTCCTGCTCCCGTGAACAGTGAACAATTGACTGAAATACAAGGATCTCGCGTAATTCAAAAAACACGCAAGTCTACCGGATCAGGTGTGTCAGTGTCGGATGCATGGGGACTTACCCGAAGCGAGAAACTTAAAACAACTCCAGTTAAAAGCAGCTTAGATTTTCCCGGCGTGAGTGTTATCGTTATTGTTTTTTCCATCGTGTTTTTGAAAGGCCAGTTTAATGTGACATGATAATATTTGAAACGTTCGATGCAATGGGTCTATCCCGCCCGCTGAGTGTAATCCTTTGAACGGAGTTTCAAGTGTGAGATTCCATTACTTTCCGCTCAAATGTCATTCCTTTTCGACGACAATATTTTTCAATTATTGATTATTTTCATTGAATTCAGATTGCCGCAGCAACTTCTTTGTATGAATAAAGGCTTCAATGAACAACTATTGAAAGAATGCACTGGTCATCGTCAGTGTGGGAAATTAAGAGAAAATAGCTTCAGGTCATAAGGACCTGCACCAAGCCAAAGCTTCAGGTCCTTACAGAAAACTGCCGGTCTTCAATAAATGCAGTTGTTAACGACCATTAAAGTCAACTTCTCCACCAATGCTATGCTTTTGAATGTTGTAATATTTAATTTTTCATGTCCTTTTATCAATAGAGTCAGTAAGTATTCATTCAAAAGGACTATTGTTCACATAGAAGCAGAATAGTGTAGGTGAATGATCATGAATCATTCATCTACATGATCTGGAATCTGAAAAAGATCACAGCCCTCATCTTCCTCATTGTCATGCGCACACATTTATCAATGTTTTCCACCACGGGGGAGGGGGACTATGGGACTAAGCGGAGAATTTGACATTTTTTCTAGCCATGTAAAATCCGCCACTCTCGGACTATAAAATGATGTCAAACACCCAGGGGCCGGGGAATACTGGCTCATGCACTGGCTACATGTGGCTGATGAAAGCGAGAAAATTTGTCTTTCATGACTTTCTACGGGGAATGGTGTTCTCTACATTGCTGTGTAAAAATGTACACTACACCAGGGTATGTGATATTGTGATTTGAAAATGGTTGGCAAGATGAAAATAACTTCTGAAATTAGCCAACGCGAGTGGTAGAAGAGTGAGTGAATAACTTAGTACCTTGAAAACAGTCATAGGTGTATGAATAATTTTGTTATGCAAACATTGATTACTACGTCTTTTTTAAACAAGGGAGAAAATACTTGGTATGTATTTTGATATGACGTATGGATTACTTTTTATTTTTCAAAAAATAAATATGCTTAAATGTGGCCTCTGTTGCATTCATGAAGAAACAGATGAATTTATACTTTTAATTAAAAGGACAAGTATCGTAACTTTTTCTCGATTATAGAAATTGCAGACAACATGAATGGCAAACGCCACTCGCGGAAATGAATGCACATTTTTTGATCGAAAAGTTTTGCCTGAGCGATTGCTGGGTCTCATCACCCTTTGAAAGCTTAAAGTTATCAAAATGACTCTGAAAAGTTTGACAGACACTCGATACTGCTGAAAACTATCGACACGATCAGATAATGATACCGTAAAATCTTAAAAGACGTATTTTTTGTGACATTTAGGCCTACAGCCCAGGATGACGGTGAGTTTTGCATGCCTGTCGTAAAACGGTACCGATATACATCGAAACAATTTGAAGCCTCAGAGAGTATACACGACGGATCGTGCAACTCGACAAAACTGTTATGATAAGGCCGCTCTGTTTTATAAAATGTACACTTAATATCACGTCGATATATCGTGGAAACAGTCGGCCTTGTGAACTTTGGTTAAAGACCAACGGGCAAGCAAGATGTTCTAGCGGTCCACAAACATACATAGCGAAACGTGAACTTGATTGTCGACTGCAAGTAGCACAATTGGGCTGTCGTGTAACATCTAATCCTTGTATCGGGCGTAGTTCAAAACCATAGAGGTAAAAAAATACCTCCATGTTCAAAACCAAATATGATTAGTCAACAGCACTGTTCTCTTAGTAGGTTTTTGTCTTAAACTCTTTTATGAACCGTTTATATTTTGAACGATTCAATGGAAAATCAAAGCAAAGAAAATGGAGTCAGTTTGATAAAACGAAGGGCTGTATATGTACATTTGTGTATATGTAAATTCCAAACACTTAAAGTGTAGAACTAGTGAAGTGATACTGGGTGTTGTTGTCTTATGGCACAGATATGCTAACATTACCAGGGTTACACTCACTAGAAGAGTATTATAATAATATTGTATCTCATTGTTGCACCAAAATCAATTCATTCCATCGCTAGAATCTGCATGCACGGACATAATGATACTGATCTGAATGTAATCAGCTGCACCGTGCTATGCGCGTCGATCGGAAGGATTCGACTCTTCGTACATGCAAAATGTCGCAAGACAAAAAATACTACATTGCG
>LD354389.1:99869-117821 GCA_001465055.1 Ptychodera flava
TTTTTTGCACACTTCTCCGCTAACACTCTTGCACGCTGATTATCTCTCACTCTCTCTCTCTCTCGCTCTCTCTCTCTCTCTCTCTCTCTCTCTCAAGTTCTTGTAAAATACACGTCTTTGATAAGGTACAATCCTTGCGTCCATTCCTGGCCTTTGATGGGAGCTGAGACAACCATCAATATAAAAAACTCATATCAAGTAATGATCGTTCGTGTATTGGTACTTATCGATTTTTTGCCTAATTGTTTACCTTCTTTTTCAGTATATACAAACTTGGATTCTTTATGCTTTAAACATCAAAATACAGATTGATTTTTATTGGATAATGTGCGTCTTATTACTTATTTAAACCACCCGTTGGCATATGTTTTTACAGATACAGTCCTTTCACACTGTTTTATGAAACTTGATTTTAGACCGAAACTCACCTATCATCTACATTCTGCGGTAGATGCAAAATAGATGCTCTTTTCTTTTGAACCAAATGACTGACGCCTCATCAAACCAAGGTTAAAAGTGGCATATAATATCTTTAAAGATCATTAAAGATTGTTTCCTTTGAAGATATTTTTAACCTTGATTAAATTTATAATTTCAATCAACAACAATTACCCTAACTTGGGATCACAAACTACAGTCTTGGTCGGAATGCCTGGGGCACTTAAATTAATTGCCGATTCAAGTCATATAAATTACAGGGCAAAAGCAATCGTAAACAAAATAGCCTGTGGTTCGGTTTCATAACGATAAGAGAGACAATTGTTAGAAATGAGAGAAAATGAATGTACATTTCGACAAATTTATTTAAACAGTCAGCGGCTATTTATATTTAATTTTCTTATCATTTCAAAGCACGGATCGAGAGTAACAGTCAAAATGCAAAGGAAATTAAAGACATACAACAATGAAAGCCGACGGTACACACGCAGGCCTCCAATATTTGCTTATGTAAGTTGGACAAAATCAAAGAAAAAGTGGAAATATGTCCTTGACTGCCACATGACCTTAAGTGAGTATTAACATTGGGATAAATTACTGTAGAAAGGCTGTGGACTATATGTATGGCTTGACATAAGCCGTGTTCAATTGAAACTACAAAGCATGAAATGTTGTTAATGTTGTTATAATTATTGTTGATCCTGCTGCTGTGGCTGTTATTGTTGCATTTTACACAATGATATTACGGCGAACCAAAACTGACTACTCGGTTAGCTCTCAAGGTTACTTTCAAATTTCAAGTGGCCGAAATAATTTCTACTTTTTCAGAGCGAATTAGACAGACAAATAAAAACACTTGGTGTTTTTAACATTGTTAACAGGATTTTCACTTTTCCATATAATTCAGCATGATACTTTTCCTTTACTTCGAAACAAATCATTGTAATATGCTATAGAAACTTTTAAATATGTCATACCTTGTCGTTGTAGAGGCCCCAAAGTATAGTAATGTCATTATTGACGGTTGCTTGTAGCTCTACAGTCTCTCCCGAAACAATCTAGCCTTGCTGTGAAACCGTCGAACACATTCTGTTTTGCGTGTCACTTGTATTACCTAGCTATAACAACAAGTACATCATAACTACAAAACCTGTACGTATCATGATATAACACAACATGGAGACTGAAAGTAACGTAAATGCAACTGTGAGTGCTAATCAGTGCCTTTATTTGAATAGGAACATATGGGGTGTTAGCGGGCCGTGTGAACAATGTACGGATCGGTGTCCATAGTTACCCTGTCCAGTGAAGCCCTTCGACGTTTTGGGCGTCAAAGTAGACGCTTAAAGCTAGATGTAAAGTATCCATGCGCGCACTGCTTCTTCAATTTTCGTTAAAGGTATACTGTCATCTGTTCCAATTTTGTCACAGTTACAATATGGAAAGAGAAAATCTAACCAATCACAGATTTTAAGAGGGTGGCCCCTTTTTAAAAACTGCGCCCTCATATGGGTATTTTGAATACCAAGGAACGCCCCTTTGACCATATATGGCATAGTTAGATTACAGGTGACTGTATACCGTTAAAGTCTGTTTAATACAGGTCGATAGTGGAAAAAATTGTTTGAGAATACCCTCCATGTAACTAAATGTCATATGGCGTTAACTGTGAAGAGGCATGCATTTAAAAATATTGCCTGAATAATGGTAGACCAGAAAAGAATTGTAAGAAATTGAGATTCCGACTATCTGTTCTCGAGGAGCGAGCTACCGTAATAAGAATGCAACCATGACGGTACTTCAGTTGTGTATGGTAAATTTTATAAACTTTTCATCATAAGGTAACTCATTGTTAATTTGCAGTTGGTATCTCAAAGTTTGAAATTGCGTGTATTATTCCCAGAGCTTACATTTCCATGTTTTCATGTAAATTTAGCCTGACTTTTAAATGTGAATTCAGGAAAGGAATGTTACCAATGATGAGATCGGTGACACGTTATGAAAATGTTGTACAAAAGACCTTGTGTTCGATTGAAGAGCACTCCTTCAGTTGTTACTAACAATAATTATCTTCTCGTAGGTACACTTGTATGATATTCGTCTGCCAGAAGTGCAATGAATACTGCAGTACTTATGTACCGAAACAATTAATAACATAGTGCATGTTGTATACAGGAAATTACATCATTACCACACACACTTTTAATATCTACAGTCGAGTGTGACTGAAAACAGTCAGATTTGATGGCCGACGGAAAGACATTTTGAGTCTACACTCTGAAACAATGCTGCTTTCAAAAATAATTCTTCCTCGGCTTATTATGTCATTGGACTGGACGGAGAGTATACATACTGTTTTAAGAATTCCATATTTTTTTCAAAATTCAGTCGAGCGCTTTATTTTCAAAACTGTTGAGACTAGAAAAATAAGCAATTTCACCTTGCATACATCCCCTATTTTTAACCACTGCCTACCAGGTAAAATAGTCCCTCACTTTCGTGACTAGGACGAAGAATGAAGAAACAGGCCGTGAGACAGACATCTAAACAAAATAATACGAACGTTGAACTAAACAAAGCTCAGTAGTTTTATTTGACCGCCCGTACGGCTTATTTATCAGTACGGACTGATAGCGAAATTTGAGACTCTGAAAGGATTTTGACCTTTGCCGTATGTCATCACATTTCGTTTCGTGTTATTGATTTTTTCTGCTATTCTCCTGAGTTTCATAATCCATAGTGTGTATGATATGTAAAAATAGCGAACATTAAATCACCAAGACAGCCTTTGGTGTAATACTAACAAGCGGTCTCAATAAAAGCGAAAACTGACAAAGACTAGTTTAAATTGTCTTTCTGTGCAGCGATAAAGCTGAGGTTTGCTCTTATCTACAACCTTGCTGTAGTTTTTATTATATCAAAAGCTTATGCAAAGTGCCATGTTCTGATTTACTGTCAAAGATGGTATTTCAGATAAAAACGAGCTTTTGTTTCTTGTATACATTCAATTATAATGAACTTTTACAGGAAACAGATGGCATTTAATCACAAATCTATAAAGTACTGTTGCATTCGATCTCTGACAACATGGTTGGTTTAAATTCTGCCATTCTCAATAATAGTCTACGACTTCAATTTCTCAACGCAGAGGTATCATTTTGCTCACCCCCCCCAATGTGATCCCCAATAACCTCAAAAATCGGAGACCCGTCTCTCTTCTTGATTTTTTTTAATTTGGATATGCAGTGTACTTCCTTTAACGTTTTAACACTCATTGAAATTGTTGACAGCACTTGAAAAAGATAAATTTCCAGGTTTTGTCTTTGCCGTTTACTATGAGAACGTGTTCGACTCCCTGGACTAAACCTGTTTTAAAGCTCTCTCATAATTAATTTTAGATTATTTAATTAAGAAGTTGAAAAATTAATTTGCAAATTCGATATATTGTGTTATTAAATATAGCTGAGCTTCTGTGTTTTTTCCATTGAAAGAGGAGCTCGCAAGGGTTGTTCCCTGTCTCTGTATTTGCTACATAGATTAGACACTTAGATTAGTTTTATTATTATAGAAGCCCTTCAGCATAAAGTTTCACAGTAGGGAGATGATGCGAAACTTTAATTTAATATGAATGGCTATGGACAGTCACTCAGTCAAGTTTCGGTGACTTCAGAGAATTTCGAAAAGATTTCTGGCCACAAAGTTTATTATAATAAATGTAAGGTATTTTAAATTGGGTTCCATTGTTTTCAGAGAATTGATTTAAACATTGAACATGATTGCATGGATTAATCGTCCAAGTGATTGAATATGGGTTAGTATGCGCCCAACTGATAAAGACCCTATTTTTATTGTAGCAACATCCCAAAAATTCAGGTAATGTTATCCCTTCTTAACATTTGGTCTGCCAGAAATCTTTCTCTTATTGGAAGAATATCATTTCTAAAATGCCTAGAACCATTCAGACTCTCTTATCAAGTCACGGTCTTACCGAAGCCCAATTATTTTTTGAGGAAATAGAATGTTATTAATTCTAAGTGTATTTAAAATAAGAACTAAGGAAGTAATGATCGGAAAACGGGCTGCTGTCTTTGAAGGATGTACATTTGCAAACACTTTTCATTTATTATCTTGGTCGAGCTGTCGAGCACACCGTATCAGGCTTACTTCAAAACCCGGTATCACTTACATATATGTACCATTTTGTCGTCAAAGTATCATCCCACCACTGCCACCAAAGCGAGACCTTTCGCCGGCTCTAGTGTCGAGAATATGGTTCAAATATGGCTTTCCATATCGTGTGTACATTGCCAGGGGGAGTTGCTGACCCGCCTGAGTTATATTACACTGTATTGGGGCTTGCAAGGGATTATGAGAATGGTATATGCTGGGATTAATTGCCCAACTAAGGCCAATAAAACATTTAATGGCCTAAGTGTATGCTTCAAGGTAAGTATGCTATTCACTACAATAATTAGAAACTATAGCAAAGACGTTTACACACCAAGAATCGTCACATAACCCCCTCCTTTGAATGTCCACTCCGATGGGAACTTCCTTTGGTAACTTATACACAAATGAAATATTTTCTGCTAAGATTTAAAAGTCAGTATATTTAGTAATAAAGGGTACTGCTTAATAAAGCATGTAAGTTAAACATGAGACAGAAATTCAAACATGCAAAAGACTTAAATATCCACAAAATACCGATCCCTTAAAGTTCGAAAATAAAAGCAAATGTCCAAAAATACAATGTTCTACGCATAATTGTAAATTATTATTAGTAGAGTGCAAGATGCAGAAAACAATATAAGAGGGTATCCTAACAAAACATCAGTTAAATGGAGTCATTGCATATAAACCTGTCAAATGTTTCAATCGTTTTCCTTTTTGTCCCCTTTCTGTGTTTTATTTCATTTGTTTCTTTTATATGCTATTGTCATGTTTTCTTCCTTTTGCGTTTAATAAATAAATAGATAAATACAGACAAAGAGAAAAGTAAATAATAAACTTATGAAAATACACATAACCCGAAATTGGCCATTTCGTAAAGTGAAATAACGAGTTACCGAATAAAATTGACAAAATCTTTTCACCTGAGCATGGATGGAGGAACATGGCCTGGAAATGGACGGAAGTAGGTGAATGACGCGATTGTAAAATTCAGAAAATGCAGTAAGTTCATTACGTAACGTAAGGGTCGAGACTTCAGTGAATCTCGCGTATCAAGATGTATATAACAGCATTCGCGGTCGGATCTCAGTGTTCAATTCTATTTTAAAACGGTTTTACCAAGAAAAAAATAATTTGAAACGCCTCTCAAATTGCACAATTATTCAAATCAATTTCCCAAATTATTTGATGCGAGAAGGGGACTTCCCTAGGCCTCGCGCTCTTCCCTTTGGATGTTAAAACAGTCTTACTTAGTTAAAAACAAATTAAAGCAACTGGTAGATTGCACCATGCTGCATCATTGCACACATAATTTCTCCAAATTTCCATGCAAGATAGGGTACATCCCCTCTGACTCTTTCCCCCTCAGCCTCTCGCGTCCCCCCACCTATACTTTCAAATTTTACCTAGTCAGATTTCCTAGTGAAAACCCTCTCATGATACCCATCCAAATTAAACATTAATATATGGTTGGATACAGGTTTCAAAGTGAGCTTTATATTTTGTTATGACGTTGGCTATCATTTTGTTGGTTGCATCTTCTTCAACTGTAATGAGATGACCGATGACAATCTAGCAATGTACACCATCATTTGAAAGGTCTTTATTATTGCTGTGTGTTTGAAAATTTTATAAATGCATGTATTGATATTTAACTTTTCTAATGGGGGAATCAATCAAAATTAGTTACTCAAAATTTCTTATTTCCGATAAAATTCCTCCGACCCCCAGGTCGTTAATAATGACGGCTCACTAGTTTAAATAATTTTGAACACCAAATGTTATTTAATTCAATTCAATATTACTTTATTCAGTACAAAACGTAGACTAACCATGATGATCATCAATATACATACAATTGGACCACCTGTACTGCGCACAAAGGCAGTAATATCTTATATATCGTTTAAAGGACGCACTGTATTTGGAATATACGAATATTTCGTCAATTCGACTTGCAAGTCTGGGACTTACAATGACGCATTAAAGACATGCAGTAAAACTTTGAAGATATAAAGTGATTTTTACATGATAGAATTGAATGATATTTCCTGAAAACGTAGGCTGAAAATGCATTTATTTCTCTGCGTTACATTAATCGCTTTTGAAATAATGGCAACTGACAGGTTTTGCGTCCAATATATAAGAAAGAATGTTACAATGTTTTTAATAATTTTTTAAAACAGAGTTTACATCTATCCATCAACATTGAATGAGCCCCGGCCAGTTTTTGGAGAAAATACAAGTGTTGCTTGGGCTTTTCGATAGTTTCGGTATCCAGAGAGATGCCGTAATGACACCAGTACATAACCACAAACTATTTTTTTTCTTATCTAATGTTCGTTACCAATTCTTTTAAACGCCAAGGCTTGCAGAAATGTCTCTCAAGAATACCACCGTTTTCTTAAAAAAATGGGAAATCACTGTAGAAGCCTCTTCAAACTGTTGAAGTACAATTAATATTTGCAAAATATCAATTATAGATTTTGCACACTTAAACTTTAAACTTTAGTGTCTGATAAGTCGAGCGTCTGATATTCAGAGTGTGTAAAGTCACGTAGTTGTTGATAATCTTTTCCGTTTGTTGCATTCCTACAAATATTCTCATAGTCGGAAGTACGTCCGCCTTCCTGAAGATCTAAAATGTATGAATCGTGATGGTAAATTAAAATGACAAGAGGAAAAAAAGAGTATTGAATAATGATTATTATAACGGTAATGTGACAGCAAATTCGTCGCCAATGTTTCCCAATATTCCACCCTTGCTTTATCAAGCTGACACTTTTCCCGAAACGCTTAAGCAACGTTTGGCACATGGGGGAAATTAGTTCATCTTGGAATGCTTAACCTTATCATTATCATTTTTTTTTCCGTTTACTTGTTGCCTGATATCGTTTTGTTTGAATATTGCTGTGTTGTTTACTATGTTTAGACGTAAAGGGACTACGGTGAACATGACAAAAAATCTATGTTGACAGAAAAGCAAAAAACAGCAGAGGAAACACATTGAGAAACAATGACATGATCAAAGAAGCAGTACAGTAATGAATGCATAAACATGGTCATTCAGGTGGCGTTAAAAATAACAGCGGGGTTGCTTTAAACAAACAAAGATTTGTACGATTTCAATTAATGTGTTAACCAAAGATTGAAATATTGATTTGTTCACCCTTTAGTTTGCAAAGCAGTCGTAAGTTGGATGATTAGAAGTATAAGTGTGTGCAAAATTTATGCAAATCACCTCATTCCTTGTCTTCTTTTATGGTTTTGAGTACTTAAAAATACTCTACTTTAGCTGGGTCAAATTGTGTGATTTTTTTACATTTTTATTAGGTACTATATAATAAACACCGGGAAAAATGCTTAATATAAAACAATATACACATATACTGATTCTGAACATGTGTCAAATACAAAACTACAGTGTACACTTAGTGTGCAAAGATCTGCATTACGTATACTCATTATCTGCATAGAAATACGCTACGCATATCAACGCATAGGAATGTTCCATATACAAAGATATACATTGCGTTGGCAATTAAGTGTTCCATGTACATCAATATAAATAAATATGCTAAGCGCATATCA
Source organism: Ptychodera flava (assembly GCA_001465055.1). Lineage (NCBI taxonomy): Eukaryota > Metazoa > Hemichordata > Enteropneusta > Ptychoderidae > Ptychodera > Ptychodera flava. The sequence continues at coordinate 108,069 of LD354389.1, forward strand.
AGCATTTTGTCCAGTGAAAATTACAATTTCGTTTGGCATTAACAATTATATATTTGAAAACGAGTCATTTCAATTTTCCTTGTGATTTTGATCCTTTTTTGAATGTCAGTTTTTTTAATCACTGCCACCTCCATATACTCTAGTTTCAAATGCGATTATACATATTATAAAGTAGCATCATAACGAAAATCAGGTTTTCTACCCTAAGTGTGAAACCCCTTATCCTTCGAGTAGACTATTTCTGCCCTACTAGACTTAAGGTGTAGTGCGATTTGAACATAATTTGACGGGTTTTCCTGTCATCTTGCACAAAAAATATTGCTTTGAAAAATTGTGCTGATTAAGTGCAACGTCTCCTTAACTAGGCAGCCAATATAAAGTAACGGTATAACATTTATGGGAAATTATTCATATTGAATTGAATTGAATTTCAGATAAAAAAATACCCAAGGCTGCTTCGTCAACTCAAGACAATTAGGATTAGTGACTGTGGTATACAACCAAGAAACTACATCATCGACGATAATTTGTTTGATTGCCGAAGGATGACGTAAACGCTCACATGCAGCACTAGTTACTTTGCTATATTTCTTTCTTTTGCATACTTACGTCCTTCCAACATGTCGTCGGCTGTATCGTTATCATTTACGTTTGCATTCAAAGTAAACTTTTCTAAAGGATTTATTGCATATGGACCTTTACAAGAGTGTGCAAGGGTCATACCTTCGTTAGATGTTGATATTCCCTCTGGTCCTTGTATTACAGCATAAACTTCTGTGTCTTCTACAGCCTGGTTGTTTGTTTCTATAGTTTCACTCTGTTGAGTCACAATAGCATCACTTTGTTGAGTGCCTTGCTCTTTCTCAGAACAGCGAGCATATCTATGGAAATTTAAAAATAAACAAAATTAAACAGTCATGACCGAACTAATAAAACGGCACATTGCAAATGACACATAAAAGTAAGTATTTGGTTCTTAGATGTACCAATTGTAATCGAAAGATATACTATTGTATTGGATGCCATCAAATTCGTGAATCAAGATTTTTGAGTTCTTCAAACAGGAATCATTGAATTATTATGACAATAGTAATAGTTCTATGATTTTCTGGGTACAATATATATAGTTGGTATTTCTATATTACACCATTATAGTCTTGGAAAATAAAACATTACTCTTTCTCTGCAAAGATGTTACGGTGAGTATTGGAGTATATTTTGAGAAATTTTGTTATATCTAAGTTTATCTTTGTACAGTATAGCTACAATTTTCTCCATATGCTAGCAAACATACAGGAAACTAGAACTATTGATCTTACCTCGAACACAGCAATATGCATAATCTTAAACAATCGTCCTATCGCTGTACAATCTGATTGACTTAATGCATCTCTATCCACATTTAGTATGTCAAAATGATATAAGAGTAAACGTGTATCACTTTATATCTTACCGTCGTGCCAGTTGTCTCGTCCTGACTTTAATGATGACAAAGGCCGTAGCAATACAAACGCTGACAACAACACTAACTATTATAACCAAGTAAAGGGTGGAAAGACAATCATATCCTGTCGGACTGACAGTCATGTTTTGTAGAACAGTTATAGTAACGACTGAGGTGAAAATAAAAAAAAACTTCTTTGAAGAAATAGACTTGGAAAATATAGATTTATCCAAACAATTTGATGATATGAACACAAAGCTTACCTGCTAATGCTTATACCGAATGACAGACAGCATGAAATATCTCATGAAAGTCTACATGGAAGTGCAGTGTGGCAGAAAGCTAAGATTTTTATATGACAGTGTGAACATTGTTATCATGTGCACATCATTAACCAGCAAATTATATTGAAATCCATAGAGTTATTGACCAATGACTGAAATGAAATAACTCATATGTAGTTATCTTATCATGTTAATTGATAGTGGCCTTTATTTTTTTCGAATTCAAAGTAGGCTTTTTTAAAGTTATATTTAACCATTGTTACCATTGACACAAAAATATAGACACGTGACTAAATTAACCCTGTACCAATATTTTCCCTACCATTATCTACTTTGACATCGCAGAAACGTCCACACCAACCGTCTTGACATTCGAGGTTGAACGGATTTTCAGTACATATTTTTGCGTGTATGTATTTGCACTTTTGTTCTCCGCACCTGAAAATACACAGTATCGAGCTTTGCGTTGCAAAGGCAAATGAGGCTCATGAACATTAGAAAAATCGTAATTTCAGTACAGGATAGTGGGATAATTTTATATCACAATCTTTAAGTACAAAGTATTAACTCTATTTAACTCTATTGAGAAATAATGTGATGAACTAGAATTGCTGTTCGAAACTCCTTACCGATCTACGGTAATCTTTAACATAGTGTTCAGCGGGCGGCCAAAGGTGGCCGAAAGCCGATTTTTCGTACACATGCGGCAAGCCTTGAATACACAACTTTACCCTTCGATTCACAATCTCAATTCCAGTGCTATTCAAGATATGATTTGCTGTCATCGCCATAATCGCTGTCAAAATATTCCTGAGCGCCTGTCACAAGCACAACACCAACTTTCTTATTGCATTTTTCCCATATCAAGATGAGACGGAGTCGATTACCTCGCGCAGTATAAGATTTTAAATTGTAATATAATATCACTTGAAAGTGACAGTTACTGTCTATAGTAACTGTATTTTGTTAAGAATATGTTTAAGATACTCGTCTTCATCACAGGTGTTGCGCCCAGCTGGCTACGCGTAAGGCAGGTCACTTGGCCCGATTACACAGCGTCCTTCCACTAGGTTATTGGGCTCAATGAGCCAACGTACCCGTCGCCGACACGGCCTTCAACGCGTGTGACGAAGAAGAGTATCTTAAACATGGTCTGATCGAACAGTATTTACGAAATTTTATAGCCACAAAGTGATGACGCCAAGACACCCAGTAATAGAGGCTGTGACTAATAAATAAAGCTAACATATGAATTTTCTCTTTCTTCGAACCACTTCAAAGATGTCCGACTGGTTAGTGATTGTGTCAGGTGGAGCACATTTGGGGCCAGAAATGGGGGTTGAATGACCACATTGTTGGAACGGAGTGAGCGTGGGCTAGCAAAGTCAGCTACCTCAAATTTATGACTTTTCCCTTCACCCGACACAAAATCAAGAAAGGAAAGACTAACACACAATTTATTATTAAAATTCGTTCCTTTCATCGCGGCAATAATTCCTGCTTATCTAGGGTACAATGTTGCCTGTCTAACTATTATACATAACATTCGCGTGTACAAAGTGGCCAAGAAACCAATAGCCTTTATCACACCTCTGTTTTTAATATTTTTACAACTTTGTTCTGCCGATATATTATTTGAATGTACCCTAATATTAATTGTTATGCTTGCACAGACACTCAAGGGTTCATTTTTGGCTTATTTATCTTATTAAAAAGGGTGAATGAATTAATAACTATATAACTATGACTATATAAGTTTTACACTTGTGTATAAAAAGCCGCTGATAAACGATATATGTTTATGAATATATTTATATTTTTTTCCATTTTAATGTATCATTGTCAGTTGATAACTATGTTGCTTGCAGATCTTTATCAAACAAACATGTTCAAGCTTGGGGCAATGTCGCAAAACGTGCATTGTGTGATTCTAAGGCGGCGACTATGTGTGTGTCAAGGAAATGTCTTATAGTCTTGTAACGATACGTATGTTTCGATGAGACGTTTGCGACCGCCTTTCTGGCCCGCTGGTAGTGTTATTAATATATTGCTAGCAATTGAAATCAGGAATCATAAATAATTTTAAGTAAACCCATAAACATCTATATTTGGACTAGGATGCACTATACAATATCATCCACAGTAGTGAGTAGATACGCGTGCCAAGGGTAACTATATTTGCGCAATAAACGCAACAGTTACTGTGGAAAAGGGTTCCGAATGTGACATTATGTGGGATCAGAGTAAAATTAAAAAGAAAACAAGAGTAAGTTAAATAAATGACAAACGATTTGACATTAAGAATTGCGAAATTTGAACTGGAATTAGAAATCAAAGTAGGCAATCTTACTCTGCGCGATTCTGGCAAAAGAGCCCTAGCTATTTTGTTAAATGGTCAATAAATCAACAAATCTTACCTGACAACGTCATGACAAGTTCCGCTGATATAATTGCAAGACAGGGCACAGTTACATTCTGGACAGGTTTCTTTGCAACCATTTCCATAGAAACCAGGTTCACATTTATCAGCACAATTGTAACCTATCCAGCCGGCTTTACAAGATCTACAACCATTCCCTTCACACAGTACACAATTTATAGGACAGGGAGTCTCACAAAGCTGACCAGTCCATCCTTCCTCACATTGACAAGAGCCATCTACAGGATTACATTTGCCATATTTACAATGACTGTTACATATCTCTGAACAATTGAAGCCGTAGAAGCCCACGTTACATTTTATATCGCATCTGTTACCTTGCCAACCAGGTGAACACTCACAATCACCATTTTGAACCGAACACGTGTGTCCATTGTAGCAGTGCAAACATTTATCCTCACAATATGAAAGACCTGCTGATTTATCGCAATCGGTGCATTGGGAACCAGTCCAACCCAAAGTGCAATTACAATCGTTGGGACGATCAATACCACAGTAAGCTCCATTGAAACAAAAACACTGTTTATCACAGTTTACACCATAATAAAGATGCTTACAAGAACAGACACCATTAAACGGGTCACACTGTTCAGTGTTTGAACAGTTACAAGACAAGCATGAATCGCCATAGAAACCGTCCCGACAGATACACTTTCCTGTCGTTTTATCACACGTGCTATCTTTAGAACACTGACAGTGTCTGTCACATAACTTTCCGAAAAAGCCCTCTGCACAAGAACATGAGCCGTCCGACAAGCAAGTAGCCCCATTTTGACAATTACAAGAATATTGACAACGGCCTCCAAAATATTCCGCCGGACAATAACAGGAACCATCAACTCTGTTGCACGTCCCGCCATTTTCACAGGTGCAGTTCTTGTTGCAGAAGTAGCCGAACGATCCCTCCGGACATTCTGTCACAAAGTAAATAAACATACTGTAAGAAGATTAGCTACGACTGCGCGAGACATAAAGACATAATATAACAATAGCAAGGGATACACAGAGGAAACGCTCATACACAGGCGCATCCAGAAAAGCGGTAAAACTTAAATTGTTTACGAGTATACACATATAATATATTAAAATGTTTCTTGTCATTACCAATACTTTTTATTTGAAAATTTTAGAAGTTAGTTTAGCAGCAGGTTGCTTGAAATTGAAAATTACAGTATTTAACTTCACATTGCCTTTAACAGTACATTTATCATTTGGTGTGTCCGTATTACAGGATGGAAATAGTAAAACTCGGTCGTTATCGAAACACACAACTTACCTATGCAATTTTCCGTCGGTTGTAAGCTATTAATGTACCCATCACAACATCGAAACACTCTGCAAGAAGTTATTATATGTCTTATAGTTCCATTAAAGAATAAACGCATGTTGTCGGTTGCCATTATTTAAGGCCTTATCAGATACTTCCAACTTCACTACGTTATTATGATTAATGATGCAGAAAAGTTTAGTAAACACGACGGAATCTTATAGATGTCACAGATATATTGTTTACAAGTGTGTCAAGATCCACAAATAGCAATGTATTCCAGACAGCTGTGACAAACACTTTCAGGAGTCTCGAAACTTGTCAACATTAACACGAAGAACACTTTATATCACTTCAAGGCAAGATTTGTTCATCAATATCTCACCTGGGTCCGGTTGGTCCTTCGAACCAAGAACACGCATGTGGATCATCAGGCCTAGCCTGTCCAGGGAACATTGCATCATCACCGCACAAAATCAGCCTAACTGCTGCAGCAATCAATAGTAACTGTAGCTGACAAACTTTAGTAGTCATGATGAAATTTATGGATTGTTGTTGATGACCTTTGAAAAGAATTTTCACCAATATTTGTGTTAAAAGAAAAACAAATTGTGTCTAATTTTTGAGCGACATTTCAATATTATTAGTCAATCACTGTACAATATATTTGGGTAAACATTCGCAGATCGATTGACTATGATTCCCCCAAATATGTAAAATGTAGCCCTTTCTGAAACTCTCAATTTATGTTGATAAGTTAACATGCTCATCTTAACTAATTCCTTATTGTAGTGTCATCGATAAGAAATTACTGTAACGGCAAGCTAGTTGCAAATCAAGCATATATGTTAATTCAGTTGTAGTATGGTAATGCTTACTTATCCTATTGGCGTGTTTTGCAACACTTATTGATTGCCACTTTCATTTGTAAAAGGTCGTTGAAGGGGTATACGAAGACACGCTCACGGTAATAACGTTCCTGTTAGCTTTTTCGATCGATAAACCAGACCTACGCAATTGATGTTTTTTTTTTCATCTGTTTCCGAACAATGGTATGACTTTTGAAAGCGAACGTAAGAGAGTAGTTATCAAGCTAGGCAAGATACAACCGATGGTTATTTGAAAATCTTTGTTCATCGATTGATTAATACAACCTAGAGCGCCACTCAGCAATGTGTACCAACACCACAAGCCTGTCGATTATGTAATTGAAGAAGCCATTGTCAAGTTGCCTTATCTACTCACTGTAAACCGCAGAAGAACAGATAAATGGAGGCACAAGGGAGATCGTAGCTTTGAGTTAGAAGCAGGATTAATAAGCTCTCCAGTTTTTTGAAAGGATCAAGCTTTCTGTGCAAGTTCACAGATACATGGGTCTTAAAAGGGGCCGCTTGATATGTTGTCCCGCGAACGACCGTTTCTTGAGTGGGATAATTTGCATGACACGGACTCAGACCGACCATTGTCAAACGCATGGTATTCAAGGAAAGTTTTGGTAATGCTTAATGAGAAGGGATATCATCCTAACTTCGCTGGCTGATGACGTTTATTATAGCAGGGACCCCAGAACAAAAGGTTAGGTTATTGTGACGGTCCAATCAGAACACTGAGGACAAAAGTACATCATTCCATAGACAAACATGGAATTAAATAATGTGTACGTTTCAACTTTCAAATGACAATGTGACGATCGATTGACTAAAGGTAAAGACATGAATTTAACGCCTGCAAACGTTGATTTCTCTGCAAACAGCCGAGTTCATAACCCCATTAAAATACCTATTTTCTGAATGATAGGGTATTGCGGCAAATGATATCGTGTGTACTTCATTATATTTTTTACTAAAAATTTCGTCAAATTAAACTTCAAAAAATAAATGGATCTTCCTTTCCTTGAACAAACCCTGTAGTGTTCCTGATCGAATCTTGAAATATCAAACGCTGGTGCTTAAATCATTCTAAAATTGTCATGATTTTGTTAGAGTATAAATCGTGTTCTAAGTGACATCCATCCGTCTGAAACACTTTCTCTCCGACATGGCTTGATCGATTTTTCTCAAACTCAGTATAAAGATAACACATCACACCATGGCATGTATATGGAAGTGAAGTAATTCTATCATCATATATGGCTACAATTACATACGGCTGTGCCTATTTCATTCAAACTTGGTACAAGGACATAGTACCACATCATACAGCTACTTTTCAACATGTTTGCGAGGGAGAGAGGCAGGCAGAGAGAGAGAGAGAGAGAGAGAGAGAGAGAGAGAGAGAGAGAGAGAGAGAGAGAGAGCTGTTAGCAGATTCGTTAGTCTCGAGCCAATACGTAGGCATACCTGGACTGATATAAATCATGTGCTTGTTTCTTTATTTCCTATGATAAGGCCTGACATCAAAAGCGAATGCACTTCGTTAGCAGAGGTACATCGGTCATACTTACTTTCGTCAAATCAAGTGCACAAGGGCTATCTCTAGCACTGTAGACTGGCTAAGTTTAAAAAATCTTTTTGATTGTACTGTATGTCATTTTAATCATTGTATTCACACAACTAAGGATATTTTTCCTTTCATTGGAGAATTCTATGTCTGAGGCAATTTTAGGTACAAACATTCTTTTCAGAATTTGACCAAAGCATTGATTTGAAATTTAACAAGTGTTCTTTCATCTGTTGAAATGTATTAGTCGTATCAACATTTAGAGAAATGCAAATTCTCGTTTTGAGAACTGAGTACCTTGTACGTTCCTGGATGTCTGACTAACATGATGTCACCATCTATGTATGAAGAAATTTTTTTAACATAATATTTCGGATCACTACAAGCAAGCATTTTTCACACTGTATCTACTGAAATTATTAAAATTGTGCAATAAAAAGTGTAAAGGATATTACTTTCTAAGATCTTTTAATTTTCCCAAGGACATGACACCCAAATTTCCCTGTTCCATGTGTTGCAGAAAGTCTAGTACTGATTGCAATCTCTACCAATTTGCAAGCATTTCTAGCAGTACCAGATCCCCTGCAGATTGGCCGGATTATGCTTTATTGAATATCTCACCAAACGGCAAGAGTCTGAAATCCCTGCCTATTTGAAAGTTAGGGCTGTACTGAATATCTCGCCAATCGGCGGGAGTCTGGCAAAATTTTAAATCCATACCAATTTGCAGGCTTAAGCTGTACTAAATCGATGATTGTCTGGCACAGCTTGAAACCCAAGCGAATTGGCAATGACTCTATGTACCTATGCTCTACAGTCAAACAATGGAAGTGCTACAACATTTTGACTTAGGTTCAGTTAAATCTAATCAAGTTATCTAAAGTAAAGGTGGGGACTGTGTCATTCACAACACCTAGTTGTTTTATTTTGATGAATTTTTCCATTAATTTTGTTTTAACACGATTGGGACTTATTTTTGGGAAAACAATTGGATCTTTTATCAAAAGCGTTGGGTGCCCTATTGTGGAAAGTTGCAATATTGCAAATTACCCATAAAAACATTCGCAACACTTTGTTTGATTTATTTTGCAGAGTGTTTTCCAGTAATCTACTTAAAATAGTCGCGCCAGCGGCTTACTGACTAAGCATGCGCAGATTCATGATAAACTATGCGAGTAACCGGAAGTGTATCCTGCTTTTATGGGCGCCGCCATGTTTTTTTAGTACTCGTAAATAAACAAATACGAAACGTTCAAATTATTATTTTATAACATGCCATTTATAAAATATATCTTTTATAATCGAGTTAGTGTCAATATCCACCTTGTCGCTAATACAAAATATCGTTAATATCCCGCATAAAAAATTGAAAATGGGAGAAAACGAAGGCATGCGCAAAGAATGCTGGGATTGAATTTTAGAAAAGCGCCCCCTGTGTCAATAACTAGATTCAAAACTTGCCAGTTTTTAGACGGAATGCTCTAGTTTTCAGCTTGCAGTGGAAGGTGGGAAGTAAGGCTACCATTGCAATAATAATGGTAGCACATTACGTCCCTTGTTTAACACAATAGGCTGTTATCATGGTAAGAATTGCCAATATTTGTCCAACATTTTTACACATTACAGAAAATCTATACCTGCACTGCTGCAGGGTTTTGACGTCGTGTACGTACGTGAACTGTTTTCATCAGAGGGAAGGTGGGCATAGATAAACGTATATGAAGTAACAATTAATTATATCTTATCAATCAATACAAATAGCATTGTCAATCTTAACCCCTGGCGCGACACCAAGGGTTGAGCTCTATATAATATTACAATTGGAACTTATTTATCAAAAGTGTCATGTGCCCTGAGAGTTGCAATATTGGAAATACCC
>LD354394.1:0-46703 GCA_001465055.1 Ptychodera flava
TTAAATTTTAAAGTAAATAGGTTTTTCCGAGAACAGGGGCAGTGTTGTTCGTAGCTTGTCTTGAGAACTAATGTTAAACTGTACAAAATTGTCACAATTCAGCTAGACTATGTGTACGGCAAGGACGCATGTGCATGCCTTTCAAAGCAACCGTGATACTGCAATATTTTATGCGTTAAAGAGAAGGTGCTCGCTAAACTCAAATACGTGACATGTAGGCATACATACATTGCTTGCTAGCATTCAGAGATCGGATTGGTCTCAACGTGGGATTTAATATGCTATATTAGCTATATACCACAAGTTTGGACCCCTCCGTGTGAACATGAATAAATTATGGAACTTTTTGTTAATTACATTAACAATGAGCTTATATTAAGAATTGAATTTCAGATTATATTAAACATTAGTATATATATATATATATATATATATATATATATATATATATATATATATATATATATATATTCTATGCATTTGTTATGGCCAGTACAATGAATTGTTTTTTCATGGTGTATTCTGTAGCTGCGAGTCTTACAGTCGCCAGTAAGCGTTGATTGAAACGCTTATATTACATCTGTAGAGTGTTGCGCAATAGACCTTTTAAATTCTTATTTATTAATCTCGATAACTCCATAGGTTTTTTACAGTAAACATCTTTTAATATAGGTCAAGACATATCAAAACAAATTTCAAAATTAAATAAGTAGTAGTCAGACAGACATTTAACAAGAAAATATACAATTCAACAGATTAAAATATATGAAGGACACATACAAATTTACTCATACTTCGAACTCAACTATTACGCAAAATTTCTTCCAGCTCACAGCCAGGGAAAAAACACGTTTAAATTTATCGTTGTACTTTCCCCATATTAGTACCACATTTTCATTAAATGAAAGTAAGCCAGCGACGGGTGTAACTCAAGACTTTGAACAATCTTGAATATTCATATACAAGAGCGTGTTAATAACTATCATTTTATCACATAAATATTGGATGTATTCGCCTTTTACCAAAGCTTAGTGACAATGACGTCTATCGATATTGCGCTCATTTATAACGGTCTTCATGTCAGATTTTGAAGTAATAAACGCTTTAACAAGGAAATACTTCCGTTTTCAGCACCGTCGGAGACGTCGTGACATACACTGTCTTTCCAACGTACAGTTTTACCATTTCGCTGAAGAACACAATATCTCAGTTCTCTCGCACTGTTGCCATATTTGTTGATAAATAAAAAAACAAATAATAGATGCTCTAAAATATTTTTTTTAGATTTTTCGACATGCTCCATACGTTTTTGTACTTCTGGTTCCTTTTCTTCTTTTAAATTTAAATTAATTGTGAAAATGTTTTCTCTTTTGACCAGAAAGTATTTACTAATTTTCGCTTTAAGTAAAAGTCTTTATCAGTGTAAATATGTAATTCTATAGCAATTATTTTTTCAGAGTGCCATGATGGTCGTTATGGAAGCAACTGTTCGTATTACTGTTCATGTCAAAATGGAGGAACTTGTAACAAAATAGACGGGACGTGTCAATGTCCTCTTTCACACTTCGGTGCAATCTGCGCATTTGCCTGTCCGTGTAAAAATGGCGGCACGTGTAACGACAACGACGGAGTGTTCCAATCTTGTACGTGCAAAGAGGGTTATTATGGCAATATATGTGAAAACAAGTGTTCGTGTCCCGATGGTATTGTTTGCGATCCCGTCTCTGGATGTCAGTGCGAACATGGAACTTGGGGTGTGAACTGTGGTGAAGTTTGTAATTGCCCAACTAATAGGGTCTGTGACATTGCTGACGGCTCATGTAAATGTCAACCTGGTTTCTATGGAGATAAATGTCAAAATAGTTGTACTTGTTTCAATGGAGGGGAATGTAGTAAGGCAAATTCGAACGTTTGTAACTGTTCGTCTACCTGGCGAGGACTAGACTGTACAGATTGTAATATTTATAAATCCGTTACAAAACCCGATGGCAAGAGACATGAATTTTGTGAAGATAAGTGTCTACACTGTTACAACGGAAATGATTGTACGCCTCAGGACAAAACATGCAACTGTACACCTGGTTGGCAAGGCGATCAATGTGATCAGCCCTGTGAGACTGGTTACTATGGATACAACTGCTCTGAGAAATGTAATTGCGAAAGTTTTGAACGTTGTAATTATGTGACAGGTGAATGTTCATGTCACCCAGGTTACTTTGGACCATCATGTAACCAAACATGTCCTAAGAATTGCTCGGAATGCAAAGAGGACACCCGTGACTGTTTATCGTGTGCGGTAGGATCGACAGGGGCGAACTGTGAGCCACTACTGCCTCCAACTGTTAACGGAACAAATTGTACAGGTGCGAATAAAACGTGTATCTGTACAGAAAGGTAAGCCATTACCAATCAGTTAGCATCGACAAAGATTGGGCTCACAAACGACGCAGATAAGCTTACATGCATGAAAACACAGATTATGAAAGCTATGACCGAAATTATCAAGGTTCGTAATTTTGATCATTGTGGTCGACAATGTGGTCAATTTAAATTTTAACTCTATGGTAAAGTACAATGAATGGGTTATCTAATACTTTTTTCTTGAAAAAGGAATAATATAAAAAAATATTATTATCGTGTACATGTTACACAGACATTGCGATTTCACACCTATGGCATCCAAAGGTTGGTCATTCGCATTGCAGGCAAAAAAGTTATAGGTTGTAATAATGTTAAGGTTGCACAACACTTCAAAATTAGTGCCAAGGTCGAGTAAGTCAAGTACTGAATATTTTTACAAGTAATACAGATTATTTAGAAATTTTTAGTTTTGAAACACTCATGTAACAGAGCATCATATAGAAACTTGAAGCAACGAATCTGTACATTTCTGAAAGGAATGGCAAATATCGAGTCAAGGAACCACTGGTGACAGTAATTTCTAGTTTATGTTTTTATTCTTTGTCGAAATTCATAAGTTTGTGAATTTTATGCTAATTTGCTGCCTTTGATGAAATAGGTTTCTTCTCGGGAAGTGCGTGCCCTATCGTGTGGAGACTTGATTACTTCATTTAAATACATATATTTATCACGTCATCATTAAGTTAACAAATATAACATTATGAATTTGATTACATTAACATCGATTTTGTGCCTAAAATGTCCCAGTCAGACTGCCAGTCAGACTGCCTCACATTTGTATGCATCTTTTGTAAAAGTTAGATACAAACGGACGATCCCGTTATAACCCCCAATCATTTGCATATGTACACCGTACACTTTATTCTGAAAGACATTTGGTTTCATATGCACATGACTGACAGACAGACATGCGGATGGACAGGCGGATGAAGAAGAGGAAGGGGCAGAGGGGGCAGAGAGGGAGGAAGACAGGCATGATTGAATTGTGTTAAAATAGCAGCATATTCTCATTTACGTATACGGCTTTTCATTTGCTGACAATAAACAACGCATGATAACATTCAGTAATAATTAATAATAATTAATTGTAATTATATATATTCACAGCTGTTTAGAAATTTGTCGTAATGGATCTTGCGTCCAGACTAAAGCACATAAAACAGGTAAGGAATGAGTATTATGCTGAATTTTCCTTTCATGGTACATTGTTATCTTAAAAAGAAAATCGAGGTTGCAATTATCAATATGGGACTAGGCCGCTAATTATTCAGAAAATTCAAAACTTTTGCTAGAACGTTCACAAGGTAAGTATAAACAATGAGGTCTACGTAAAAGTTGATTTTTTCAGGTAGAAACCGCCTTGGGAGACAGATGTTGTAAAATCTTAACATTTTTGATCTACCACTTCTGCTGCTTATTTTGAAGCATGTGGAGCAAGTGAGGTTTACCGGCGTATATATCGAATATAAATGTTTCCGCTAGACATAAGACAGGGGTTGCGGCCATTTTGAATTTCAGGTGTCAGTAAATGTTCTGTTATTTGTTTCTCTATTACCAAATTTTGCACAATAATTCTTGATTTTTATTTTTGATTTCGAAAAGGAACTTCCTTACAGGAACTTTCAGCAAAATTTTAAAATCGAGGCGTGTACCACCTCAAGAAAAAATTTCCTAAAATAAGCCAATGAAACTAATGTGAAACTAATTTATGAGAATATGATCTTTTAAAGTGGCACTCCCACTTGGTAAATTTTTAAAGCACATTTTTTAATGCCAACGGTCGATATTTGACGTGGCGACTGCGCGCGGATCACAAGATATCGATAAAAACATGTCCTCAAAAAAGTAAAAGTTTGAATTCCGGTGGCCCACCTAAATTCAGCTTCCGAACATCGAACGTTCGGCACTGGGGCCATTGTCAACTAAGCTATGGAGTACGAGTCTACGCTTACGCTGCTGTACGCCACAGTACCACTTGCCTCGGTGATCGGTTATGCCCCGTGGGAGAAAGCTGAGTCTTACTAACTCGGAGAAAAAACGGAAAACAAAGTTTGATTCCATCAGAATTCGCATAGGTGACTAGCATAGTTACGTGCGGTTGATACATAGCGGCCGCCGAGTGGTATGCATAGACGCATACCGCGCGCGCGGCGTACTGTGTGGCAGACGACAAAATGTAGTCATCTGAGGGGGCTAATATTTGACACGTAAAAACTGATTTTTATGTGGTATTGGTTAAAAATATAGTACAACTGATTAAGAATAATGAAAACGACAAAAAGTAAGGAGAAGTTTTACAAAACTTCCCTTAGGTAATGGCATAATGCTGTATATAAAGTCTTTGCAGTGGTAAGTAAATTAATTGCATCGTTCGAACTTATTGTAGACTCCGTACAATATCGTCAATCAGCACAACAACAGACCTTCAGCGGATTTCGGGTCAAAATCAGAAACGATCGTAAAACTTCGGGATGTGAAAAATACGCTCAGGAAATGACATATTTTTATCGATATCTCGCGATCCGCGCGCAGTCGCCACGTCAAATATCGACCGTTGGCATGAAAAAAGGTGTTTTAAAAGAGTGCCTGTTTAATTTTTCAAATTTATCAAAAGTGTTTGGTGTCGGAAAGCTGAAAGATGTAGTATTACAAATTACTCATAACAACAGAAATGAATTTGCAAAAACGAAATGTAAATGAGCTTAAATTTGCTGATCAAACTAACATTACTATATGTCCTATTCTCCAAAATTAGTTCCAATCGTGTTAATCCGCTTCTCACATAAACGAAACAGGGAAACCTTTATTATTCAAAAGGTTTCTAGACCATAAATAAAGCATATCAGGAAGAGCACAGAAAATATGTTTAGGGTTTGAATATCTGTCCCGAGGGTCATTCCAACTTTAGGTTATAACAACACAAAAAGGAAAGTTTAAATTTTTTCTGCAGATTTTACTTATTGAAATGCAAGCCACTCTTGTACCAATCACGAATAACATAAAGGTTGACACAGGGTTTGGCAAACAAAACAGGCAATTTCCTCAGTATACCGAAGTTCACGATTCAAAACGGTTTCCATTCTCTATTCCGATATTCACCAAAAATCTAAAACCCCAGCATCCTTCATGGCTCAAATTGGTACCATAAAAATTGTAAATCAGTCAAATATATTGTTTTCCTTTTATGTGTTCCCTAAGTTGCAGTCTGTTGGGACTTCTAGGATTCATTTTCCGAGTTCTTAAAAAAAGGCAAGATTACTTTGCTTTATGGGAATCAAAATGTGTCTATGTAAGCAGTAGACCAGTAAATAATTGCAAGGATTGAGATGTACGAAACTTTGCATTTGGGTGTTTAAATATGAGAATAAGACTGAAATATCGAAATTTTCCCTCAGAGTAATTGCTCTTCTGGTGTTAATTATCACCATATCCACAAAGTTCGATGTGCAGAGGTTTATGCAATATGAATATTATTCTATGTGTCATTTAACATAACTGCATTTAACTCCACTTCACAGTTTTAATATTAACAGGTACATATCCTTTCTTTAGAAAACGATGCAGGCAAGGATATATTTACGACAGTTCTAGTGCTGACGTGTTTTTCCGTATTCTTGGTTGTCATTCTGTGTGCATGGATATACACTCGACGTCAAACGGAAAAACAGAAAACTAGGTAAGCAATTTTAATCATTGTGTTTAATTATGACATCACGCTAACCATTTTTCTGTCGTATATAATCCCAAACATATCTTGAAGCGATATCTTTACAAAATCATAAGTTTGAATACGTTATATATACAACTTCACAAGCTTTACAAAGATTTTACATGAGAATGAGCAAACGAGCACAGGAAATCAGCACGCCACGTGTTATTCTACTTGCTGTTCATTTAATATGTGATGGCGGGTTATCTTCTAATATGATATTACTAACTTGATAATACAGGAGTTTACAATATTCAGTTTTCAAAATCATACTTTTAAGTAATGTTTCCCTACTTCTTATGTTGTATGTGTAAATTTTAACTACATAACCACTACGAAATCTACAGGGTCATGTCATTTGGTTTGGTATCTAGGCCTACATAGAGAGAAATAGTTCCTTATTGCTGACGTTACGTAGTAAACAACACAAATGCGTTACACCTGAACTGATCATTTTACTTTGCCAAACAAAACTGCGAATACCATCATTATATAGAAGGAGCCATCCTGGGGGTATATTAGAAATAACTAGCTGTTTTCTTTGATGCTTACATTGTATACATTCCTTTCTATGTTAATTCTTTACTTGCAATCAAAGTGAGATCGACGACGAGGAAAACCCCTGAAAGTGGGGATACAATATAGACATACAGCTCACCAAGCCTGAAAGACCTATGATGACGTCATGATGATATCAGGAACATCAATCAGCAATCAATCAACCGACAAAGCTTATATAGCGCCAAAATTCAAAGATAGTGTTTTGCTCTGTAACGCTCAATGGCTAAACTACACTGTGTGCGTTGGAGAACATGTGCGTGTTCAGTTTTCTTTTGAAAGTTTGCAAGTTTTTGGATTCTTTGTTGTCAAGTGGCAGTGCGTTTTCTCTGTAAGAGCAGCGTATGAAATGCTCGGCCACTATAGGATATGGTTTTGTATGTTGTACATGTTAAACGTTTCTTGATGGATTAACGGAGTGAATAAGTTGGAATCAAGGCTGGATAGGTCACTGATGTACGCGGGAGTTTGGTTGTGAATAGCCTTGAAGGTTAAGAGCAAAATTTTGTTGTTAATCCTGAGACAAACTGCTAACAAGTCGAGATTGGCGAGAACTGAGGTGATCAGCGCAAATTTCCTGGTGTGTGGGATTATTCTAGATGCAGCATTTTGAGCCTCTTTGTAGCAGGCCTATTGGGAGTAGGCACGTCACACAGGGGTTCTTCAAAATCTCTTTAGCTTCTGAATGTTACTGTCATTCTCCTTACCGAGTTGACACCACCGTCAGAGACATATTAGTTTGGTATCACATATTATTGTACTTTATTTTCATGTATTTCGTATTTTTCATCAGCACATAGGCTGTCCGTAACGAAGAGTGCAAACGTGGGTCTACAGCGAATTATTACGTTGAATCCGAAACGCCGGAAAATCTGGTGACACCATCGTCAGAGACATATTAGTTTGGTATCACATATTATTGTACTTTATTTTCATGTATTTCGTATTTTTCATCAGCACACAGGCTGTCCGTGACGAAGAGTGCAAACGTGAGTCTACAGCGAATTATTACGTTGAATCCGAAACGCCGGAAAATCTGGATCCCAGTCTGTCACAAAACACCAAGTGGGCAGAGGAAGATACTGTGTGGGATATGAACGAAGGCCATTCTCAGGCGTTTCCAAAACACGGAAAGAAACACAAGTATGCCGCTGTCAACAACCGTACTTCCAGTGAATCATCTGGAACTTCTTGTAGCCTTGAAGAGGTGTCACTGGAGTCTAGTAGCTTGTTGGGGAGAAACTCGACAACAGGAAGTGACGTCAACCAAACAGAACTCCCTCCAAATGACGACGTTACATACACTGTTATAGGTTCTGAAATTGGATCCATTGCAGCCGGTGAAGAAGCACTTTACGACAAGATTGACAGATCCGGAAGACGATATAGAGAGGAACAGCCAGCCAATAACGAATATGTCACAGCGGCAAGTCTGTTTATCGATTCTGAATTATCGGGAAACGATAATGGTAGCTTACCATGCACCAGCCAGGAAACAGATACAGCCACTGCGGAAAACTCGAATGAACTTCGTCCTCCAGTAGCACCCAAGCCACGGAAGCGACGAATGAACACCGTTCAAAACAAACCTACTAACAAGAAATCTTCAACTCGTCGTGACTACGAAGAGGTGCCGGATGAGACTTGCAGCCTGCTCGAAGGAAACCCCACCACAGGAAATGACGTCGGCCAGGTAGATCATTCTACAGATGAGGACACTACATCCTCTCCTACTGATCCTGAAACTAATCTCGCAGCAGCCGAAGAAGAAACATTTTATGATAAGGTCGATAGATACGGAAAGCAGTACAGAGGAGAACGGCCCGCGGATAACGAATACGCCACAGCGGGAAATCATCACATCGACTCTCAAATGTCTGGAAATGAAAATGATAGTTTAGCATCGCACAAACAGCCATCACAGAAGGCTACTGTGTCCGAGGTGAACAAAATCCGTGTTTCTGCGCCACCCAAGCCGCCAAGGCAATACAAGTACGCCGTTGTCAACAAACCTACTTCCAAGCAACCTTCCGTAAACCGTCATAACTATGAAGATGTGCCCGATGAGACGAGTAGCCTGCTTGAGAGAAAACCCATCGCAGGAAATGACGTCAGTCCGGAGGATCTTTATGCAAGCGAGGACTGTGCATCCGGTGCAACGGATCCTGATCACGTGAACGCCGAGGGGACAATGCGAATCAAACAAGAAAGATCTAGCAAGAAGAAGAAACCAACTTTGCATCACAAATATGAAATACTGGAGAACCCAGACGACGTCGACGACCTTGTGAAAGTATCACCGGAACCATGCGAAATACCTACGTACGCCACTGTCAACAAATGTTCTTCGAAGCAATCGTCTGCAAAACCTCATAACTATGCAGACGTGCTTGGGGAGATGCGCAGCCTGCTAAAAAGAAAGCAATCCACAGAAAATGACGTCAGCCCAACAGAACGTTCGAGCAATGAAGATATAACAAGTGATGAAACCGGCCCTGACAACAGGAGCTCAGAACCCGATGTTGAGGCATCTTACAGCAAAGTTGACAGATCGAGAAGGCTGTACAGAGCGGGACGGCCTGTAATCCACAAATATGAGGACCTTTTGTCCGTAAAACACGACGATGATACTTTTGCCACTGAGAACGAAAGCCCATCTACGTATGAAGAGTGTTTAGCCGACAATACCACAAAACAAGATGGCGGATCGCACTATTCGGAAGTTGATTTAATCGACGGCAGGAATAGTACACAACGGTACCTAGACGTCGACAGAACTGGAAAAAAATACCGACAAAAGGATGGTGAAAAACGAAGCAAATACGACAATTTGACCCACCATGACGACGTGACTGCATACAACGACTTAGATTTGAATAAAATAAAGAAGAGAAGCAAGCCGAAAACGATGCCAAGCGAGGAGCAATATAACGTTCTTGGCGAAAACCAGGCCACAAGTCCGAAATATGACAAGCTAGGTTTCTTCAGCTTTAGAAAAAAACGCGGGACATCAGAGAAAAAAGTGATCGCACGTGGGTACAGTGATGTATAGTGCCTCAACAGAACGAAACAATATAGGATATATAAATATTCGTTGCTGAACAGAAGGCGCGATTTATCTGTTTCCTTGAGCGTCATTGCTGCTTGATACTATAAAACAGCTGGTTCATTTTTTCGAAGCCGACTACTTGACGCAGATATGTCTTTAAGCATCGATACATAGCACAGAGAATTCTGATTTCTATCGATCTCTGTTTTCAAGTACAAATGTTTTGAATGACTTTGAAAGTCAGTGGCTCTACTTCTAGTGTCCTATTGTCATATTTTGCAGTGACTTAACAATTATGTTTGTTATACAAAGCTTGAAACAGGTAACAGCAAACGCATGTAGTATTTTCTAGTGCGTGAGTAAGAACACTGCATTTAAATGCCATACAAGTACACGGACAGAATAGCGTTAGGTCCTATGATTCTACGCATGCTCAAGACAATATAATTAGTGCAACTTTCTGTTTAGAACTAAGATTTCTGCGATGGAGATACAAGTTTACTATTCCCTAGGATTTCCTCAACAGGAAACAAGGAAGTGGGCTTCTTCCGTCCGTCTGGAATCATTGCCAAAGCAGAGCAATTAAATTCAATTCAAATATAGAATAAGGATAAAGTGATATTCAGTATGCACGGGCGTCCCCTTGTTTGTAGGATGCAGTTCGCTGTACCTGTCTAACGTCAATTTTGTTATTGTATAACAAATTATGTCGTGTCCATAGCCTTTTCAGACATGCTTCTGTTTTGCGAAACAATCTAGTGCGGTTGCTATGCAGTCATTATGTCAGCAAATGTTTCATATGTTTTGTCGTTTCTTAGACTAGAAAAACATGTCTTAAATTGTTTTGTTCAAGTCATATGAATAGCAATCAATCGTACTCCCAGTTTGCAGAGTTCCCTGGCAGCCATTTGGTCATGATCTTTTCTGTCAAGAGCCATTACAACATCCCGGCAATCTGTTCTAAGTCGCTGTAATGTAAAGAATGCTGCATTTGCATGTAAATTTGTGTCATAATACGATCTGGTATGGCTGTCCGATCTCCATCTTTTAAGGAATTATTCAAGTTCAAATCCATTCAATAGGTACAAAGTTTGCACAAGAATACTTTACTACAATGTACCATGCCATATGGGTATATCGTTTTTGCTTTTGTATATGATCCTTCATAGCTTCAATTTTGCACAATTGTTGTGTTTTACGGTACACATGTGCTGTTCGTTTTGTTTTGTGATCTCTGTATGAATATAATTTATCGAGTTGCATGTCTGTTTCAAAGTACAATGTACTACAATGCCATCACTTGGTATGTACCATTTTACGCAAAATGATCGAATATATTTTGAATAGACATAACTAATTTCTTAAAATGCTTTGAAAAAATTTAGCACGGGCGCAATTATTATGGTAATACGACTCTGTCAGTATTGGGGTACGATAAAATATGGCCGTTGGTAGACATACCGTTTAATTTTTTTTCGGTCACAGATGCCGTATGACTTATTTACCAAAACTATGCACAAAGATAATAAAGATGCATGATGACACAGACATGTACGTTCCTACTGACACCTGCAATGTCTGCAACTTCAGTTTGTTCAAACTATGATGTCACAAGCAACTTGGTATTTCTAGAACCGTTATCAAACATCTCACATAATTTGGGTCAAAATATGTGGTGAGAAAATATGATCCACATTTGTTCAAACAATAGTAGGCCCTAATTAAGACGAAATTATATTACTTTGAATATTGATTATCTTATAATACAAAAAAACTTTGCATTGACCACTTGCATCAAGATATAAAGCAAAATATGAATACAAATTATCACAAACGCAAATCGACGCTATCCAGAATATACGAATCCCATTTTTCAATTTTTTCGAAATTGTTAATGTATCTTGATAACCACTAATGACTAATTGACTAATTATCGACGGTGACCGTGTCATGGACCATGACTTTGAACTTGGTCTCTTTAATTGTCTTCATCATGTCAAATATTGTTGATTTATGCCTATAAATTAAGTAACAATCACAAGTGTCAATTTATGACATAGATTTAAAAATTCAGATCTACACTAATCTGGTATTTACGTAATTCAATGTAACTAATATCTGTAATGGTTGATTCCATGCTGGGTTTGGAATTATCAATTGCATGTCATTTGAAATGTCAATAATTTTATCGAATAGATTTCACACTACATCGAACAGAGATGCTTTTGTCGTCATTTCTCTCACACTTCCCATTTACCACGCCATATTATCAAGTATTTTCAATCTTATACTCTGTCAATAATTCATACCAAATTATAAACTTTTAGTTCTTATCATCAAATGCTTGTGACTATGTCAGGAAGTCAGTGTAAGTTTCGCTTACACATTAACTTCGTACTAGACACGATTTATACAATTTTTATTGCACAAGATTTCAAATGGGTCCCTGTGTCAAAAATAACATATTTTCGAACTTGAACCAAACACCCTGCTAGCTCAGCCGGTAGAAAATCAGTGTTTTTAACTCAGAGTCGTGAGTTCAAGTCCCACGTTTGGCAATGGTACTTTCTTAATGAATTAGTGTCCTCAGTTGTTATTTCTTGACAAAGTTCAACGAATCACACAAGTACTCTCCCCTGACAATCACAGAATTCGACAATAGAAAACAATATCTATTTTTGCATCATTAGATTAAATACATGCTATTACACAGGCCATATATTCAGAAGAATGGTTTCTGTCTAGCCATTGTCGATAAGGACGTGAGTCATGTTCCCTTTATAGATTAACAGCTTCCACTTTCACTGAATAAACAATTTCATCTGTAACGTGGTTTCCCATTGGCCATTGTATGTCTTTCTTATCACTGCCCTGCGATCGTTTGTCTGACAACATCTATTGTACAAAATATGACTCTAATATATCTTAATGAAACTGACGGTCTTATTATTCTCCTCAACAACAGTTGACGGACGAGTCATGATATCGCTCAGGATATGGACATGAAGACAAAAACTTTTGCCTGACTTGAATGGGTGAAGTTTGTCTTTTTAGAGGGTATTAATTTCCATTTTTACTGTATGAGTTATCTAAAGGTGTAGCTTTATTCATATTGTCCATTGGACAACTGTTGACCAGGTAACTTTGAAAGCGTGTCTTTAATTAATTTAAAATACGTAATTGAAGTTGATGGTGTCGTATTCGGCCGAGACGAGCTATAGCAGAGAAAATTACGGATTTGTATAGAAAAAAATTGATAGGGTGTGTTACACGATCAAATTGGCTGGTCTTATTCACATTCAAGTTACATCATGAGTTTGGTCGGAGAGTTTGGCCTGAGAGTTGTTCTAAACAGTTTTACCAGCGGCCTCGTGAAACAGAAGGTTTTGGTTGACTCTCATGCACTCGAAAAATCAAACCTGCTTCAATCCTCGATGGCTAGTCAATGAGTGCATAAGATAACGCGCTACGTATTTATTTTTATTACGATTCGCCAGAGCAGGTCATGTGACAAGAAAATAGATTGGGATAGCGCAAACTAGCTCAAAAAGTGGTTATAGAATACTAAACCTTTCCGATATCTATTTCGAAGGGAAATCACAAATTTCCCTGGGGGGAAAAGTTCCTCGTCACGTGACATTTGCAGTGTCGTCTGCAACGAGCCTCTGACAAAAAAAAAGATTCAGTAACCTAAGACTGCAGGAAAGTGTCGAGCTCATTGACAAGAATATTCAAGTCCAAACAAGGACATCACTTGACATAGAAATACATTTTCTCTTCTTATTAGGAATCGGGCACCACTGGTACATAAGTTGAGAATATGCCATAAAATGTTCTAACAATGTGTTGTAAAAAGTCGCTCGGCGCACATTTAAAAACAATGACACTTCGAGGCACAAGTATTGTAATTGTTTTAAAACATTTATTACATGATCTTAATTCTATGTAATAGCATAAATGATGTGTATTAAGTTTCATGGCAAAGCACTCTTTCTATTCTTGCATTTTATGGTAAGATATCATATGGGAGATTAGCCGCGTGATTTGACGAATTTTGTCATGATATAGGCCCTACAACAATTGAGTGCCTCGCATTATTTACAAATCGAAATAAAAGAATTCGTCGCCCAACGTGGGGCTCGAACCCACGACCCTGAGATTAAGAGTCTCATGCTCTACCGACTGAGCTAGCCGGGCAAGTGCTCTCTTGGGACAATACTTTTGGTTTTAACTAATAGAAAGAGATGTTGATTAAAGAAGTCTGATTCGACATTGGTCTAATTGCAGAAATTCATCAAATATGTAAACGAAGAAATTAGCATTTTTCTCATTGATCAAACTTTCAGCATCACTAGTTCCGAGTATGAATAGGCCCTAATTTGCCTCAGAAGTCTGATCAAATTCAGTGTGTCGAGTTTTGACATATGGCGTAACAGATATCAATCTAATATGCAAATTGACTAATAATTAATTATTCACGCTCATCGAAGTTAAGGTGGTACGCTCCTCGAAAATGTAAGACTTGAACTTTTGCTGATAGGGTCCTCAATTAAACCTTCAACCATACTCTCATCAAATCAAGGATAAAAATCAGGGATCACCGTGCAACGTGTGGTACTGTAGAAACATATTACCCAAGATACAGCGATATTTGAAATTCAAAATGGCCACCATCCCTGTGTTACTCTAATGGGATAAACACATTTTTTTGTTTTTGAAAAAACTAAGACTGTTGAGAAATTCCTTAATCCAAAAGCCTTAAAAAGAGCCCAACAAGTGGTAAATCAGAAAAAGACTGTACAAATCTGAGAGTCCGAATATCTATCTCTGAGGAAAGTTCTACCTTAATAAACAGCATATAAGCTATTACACAGGCCATATGATTATTTAGAAGAATAGTTTCGAGCTAGCTTTTGATATTACGGATATGAGTCATGTTCCGTTTTCGGAGAGTAACGACTTCCACTTTCACCGAATAAAAAGTATAAATGAATTCCATTTTTTAATATTACCTATTGTGTGTCAGTCTTATCACTGTCTCTCAATTACCGGTCTGTAAATAGATATTATAAACAACTATTCCACAAAGTGCTGCCTGCAAAGCCCAAATAATAATTGCAGTGAAACAACGGGTACTTTGTCCTTGTTATAATTTACACACAATTCAATATTTAACTTCATTATACACTCTTCCTTAGAACAAAACATGAGCATTTGTGATGAAAAAATGACAAAAACGTGCAGAGATTAGCTTCTCAGTAGGTGACAGTTTTGAACATTCGGAAGGAACCAGTGTTGCTTTATCTCATCTCCGTTGACTGGCAATGATTTTAAGGTATACAGCAAAAAATAACATTTGCCCCTTTGAAAGGCCCCGTACAGACCCTGACACAACCCTGTGGTACAGGAATGTGTTAACAAAGATGTCACACTGCTGTGAAAGGGGCTGATGTACAGGTCTGTGGCCAGTGCTGTGATGACATGGCTATATACAGTGCTGTAGACACAGTGATGTGACGGGGTCTGAAATTTCTGCCTGTCCCATCATTTTATTTACAAGACTGTACACAGCAATGTGAATACAGACCTGTAGCTGGGGAAATAAGTTTTAATGTGCTCACAGATATGTCAGTATTAATTTTTGTCGTCAAAATTGGCATTTTTTCTGAAAATATACACCCCTGAAATCTGACAAATTTTCAGACCCCGTAACAGGCCCTGTTAATTCAACACTGACACGCCACTGTTTGTACACAGCACTGGATACACTCAGAAATTACATCACTGTATACATTCCTTTAATACCAGGCCTGATACAGACCTGTTCATACACCCCTGATAGCTGACTTATTTTACAGGTCCTGTAACAGAGGTTATTTCTTAGGGACTTAGGGACTTAGGGACTGTTACAGGTACTGATCAGACCCCTGTTACAGGCATGTACTGAAATCTGCCTGTAGTTTTCTTGTTGTGTGGAATGCGCCTCTGAGACAGATAGTTGGACTATTAAATATGTTACAATAATCTTTTTGTATGCGACTTGTGGGGCTGTTTTGAATCTTATGGAGCACTAAAGCTTTCACTTCAGGTTAGTGTTATGAAAATCGCGAATTTCATTTTTCCCCGTACAGATAATATAGGGATAACAGCCATGTTGAATTTCAAATATCGTTAATATTGGATAATTTGTATTCATGATTTTGAAAGGGAAAGGTTAAAAGTTTGCTTGAGGAAAGATTGAGCAAAATTTTTAAGTCTTTCGACTTCGCGAGGCGCGAACTACCTTAGAGGATGAAAATGATATAATACACTGTCACATTGAATAGTCATAACGGTTTACTGTCTTTCGGTGCACATCAAATAAGAAAAGGTAGAGTTTGGGTCCATCAGCAAGTATTTACATTATATGAGGAAACAAGAAACAGGAAAGCAGGGTGATTAAACAAAGTCAAAAAGGTATGTAGCTTGGTCATGTGCGTCGTTCCCAATGCTGAAATATGTATTTTACAAGGATAGCCGCAGAGCCTCTGTTGATATTGATGTTTTAATCCAGTGACTATCGAAACTCGACAGCTTACATGGTGTCAAATTAACATACAATAGCGGTGTAATAGTGGCAGTCATCCCCACCCACATACCCTCATACAGTTAAATGCTACACCACCACAGGAACTCAATGTATGCTCGTTAAAAGTGCAAGAAAAAAGAGAGAGCAAAGGAGTGTTGAGGATGTCAGCATGGTTAGCCTCGTAAATACCTGCGAAGATGTGTGTACAAATCACTATAAACCGATAATTCCCGTGTGCTGTAGCTACAAACCCACTTTGGCACCACTTCAATGACTTTGACTCGCTGTTGAAGAATGAGACATATCAGAAGCTTACAGAATACAGCGTTCGCAACTTTGATATTCTGTTTATGTTTATATAGTTCGATAACATACATATAAATTACATCAACTCTTCTGGGCTGTTTATCTGGCGATGACCAAAGTCCTTTCCTCTGACCTGTAAAGGACCAAACAGGTCAGCAGTTGTGTCTCTAGGGTTTAAGGCTTTCGCCATGCTAGCCAAGGACGGACATTTGAAAATGAATAGACTGGGTCATGAATTCAACGCATTTTTAAAACTATTTGCCATCTTTGTATTCGATTCTGTTTTATTGTATTTGGACCAAAATTGCCACTGTTGTTTATCAAGCTGTGACACACAGTTATCGTTAAAAGGTGATGTCAAAGGTCAATCCGGTGCATACAAGACAACGATAGATTTTCACAGTACAATCTGGTCGTCTATCCTGACACGTCTGCTAAGCTTCAGGTGATACGCATTACATTGGCCCTATTATACTGACACAGTGATGTGCGATAAAGGTATGTGCCTTTACGATGAAAATTCCGATGGGCTTATCGAATGCTTTAAAGTGGATTCAGTGGGCGTATTTCCCAGGTTCAAATGGTAATGTAGGTCACTGATTCAAAGTGCAATATTGAATGAGAGAGACGAAATGTGGGTGACCTTGCCGATAGACAGAAAGACAGAAAAAGACAGAGAGAACAGGGAATGGAGGGAGTTGGAGATGTGTCCCAGTAATAAATTTTCCAGATGAGGGGGAGACGACTTAGCTGGATGTTGGATAAAGAAAACTTATTTTCTGATTTTTTCCCCAAA
Organism: Ptychodera flava; assembly: GCA_001465055.1. Classification (NCBI taxonomy): domain Eukaryota; kingdom Metazoa; phylum Hemichordata; class Enteropneusta; family Ptychoderidae; genus Ptychodera; species Ptychodera flava. The sequence continues at coordinate 17,408 of LD354394.1, forward strand.
GCGTTAAGCGCTTAGAAATCCACGCATGACATGTTTTACCCACTGCTAGGCGTTTCTTATGTCTAATAAACTAATGTTAGTCTATCTCAGGGTTAAATTGAATGTGAAAATTCAAGTCTTCAATGCAGAGAACGCGCTTTTTTCTTAAATCAACGTATATACAAGGGCAGTGACACTGAATATAATCCAGGTCTTTCCTTAAACAATGTTACAAGTATTTAGAGTTATATCTTAAAGCACAATGTGAAAAGTCAAAACAGCTGACTAGCTGGCCTACATAAAAATCATGCACTACTCTGTCATATTTTCAAAAACGAGGAGAATATCGCACTGGGCATACAACAAAGCTGTTCGAGAAAACGCGTAATCGTCAAGGGGAAACTCCATTCTTGTTCTCGATGAGAAACTTGAAAAAAAAGGACTTAGAGTTGACGACAGGAAAGGCGTGATCATATGATAGAGATTTGAATCTTTTACAACGGGACGAGACCACAGGTGGATTTAAAAGAGTTTTCATGAGGAAAAGGGAGAACAGTTACAAAGAACTTTAACTTTTCCCTCAGAAGTTTGTTCACAGTACACAACGACAGTAAATATGTGTGTAAAACACCTATGGTTAGTACCGAATGAAATGGCTACCTTTGCACAGACATCTGTCCTTCGTTGAAGACTGTTTCCAATTACGTCAGATTTATATCAATATGAGAGGTGTATCAACATGTAATTCTCTGTTGCAACAAAGGTCAATGCAAGGGTCAGGGCAGCCGACAAAGAGCTCAATATCCTTCAATAATATATACTTCCGCTGAGTTTCAATCGAAATTTTCAAATAATAATTTAACCTTTTATTAAATTGTTTGTCTTATAAACACTTTCTGAGGTCCAAACGCTCCCATTCGTAGCTAAGAAGATAATGCTTTTATCCGACTTTGAATTGTTGATGTCATTCATTACGGTTTTCTTATATGCAAAGTAATATAAAGTCGTTTAAAAGATCTGAAATATCGGTGACGTAATGTATGCCGGCGCGGCTTCCTTCACAAACACTTCATATAGAATGCGCTTCTATGATCCCATTGACCTTAATGACCCCCGTGATGTGAATACACAACAGAAACTTTACTGTTACTTGTGGCATTCAATCGAAGAGGGATCGAAACTTGAAAATCAATGACGTCATGCATTCTATTAGTGTAATTGAAATCACAGGTTTTTTGGAAACTGACTATGTATGTGAGCACGAGGGTGTAGTGAATATGCCTCTGCGGAAATAATTAACCCAGGAACGTTATGTAGTCTGAAATTCTACTTTATCGCTGGACTTCGACAAAATCTTCGACTTTTTGCAATGAAATCGGGAAATCTCTTTTGGTTTCTCGTTTTCTGTATCCTTGTGTTCCTCTGGCACCTTGGGGTTTCTGTCAGGTTCGACGATCCACATGCGTGTTTTGCAGACTGGAATGTGGGGTATGTCAAGTCAAAGTAAGTTTGCGCTTGGTGTTTGAGAAACTCTTAATGTCACTCTAGCAATTTTCATATTATTACTGTATACACCAGTTTTTATATGCCCTGGATTTTCTCTTTTCAGGAATTACAGGTGTTGCGATGGTTACTATCAGGTAAATCCGGAGAACCGGGATTCGGCTTGTATTGGTGAGTAGGGTTACTGTGTGTATTACGTGAATCGTGGACAGATTGGCGAAATACTGACACAAGTTTTAGCAATTGTTTAGAATAAGGACGAGGCAGCGGTGCTGAGAACTCACACCAGTTTCAGACGTGGCAGTAGGTGTGGTATTAGCGGCAGACGCCAATAAATCTCACAGCGTTTGCACCTGCCAGACAGAGTGATAAGCTATGACACATACACCGTAACGCTTTGCTTCAAGACTTCTTTGCCCTCGTGTCAGACGTTGATGACACATCCGACTGATATAATAGTGGAAATTTCAACTCTGATCTCATTCGCGGTCAGAAACTCGAAACAACTCTGATAGTCTGCGTTGACCTTACAGTGAGTTGAAAAAGGTTATCACTGTGTGTACAAAGTTGCACCTTCCCATGTCGGGTCATGCATATGGCCAGAATATCTTGTAACGCAATTATATATTTTACACTTGTACGAATTAATCTAAAGGATATCACAAGCGAGAGATCGACCTTTTCATTTTCATGTTTTTTCATGTTATATTTAATCGCTTAAATACACAATACATTCTGCTTCTGAATTGTACACTGTGAGAAATAGTCGGAGCATGTTTTGTACATTAGTCATTGACGTCCGTTTTGTCTAATCATAAAGGGTTTCAAATGGACTTTGCGTAAAGTCAGCAATAGTCATGTCGCCGGTCACTGAGTTTAATCAGCAGATCGTACACCCATAGCTTATTTGTAACATTTGCCAAAGATCATGCATCGTCTTTTTAATGAAAGTGTGAGTTACTTTTAAAGATTCTTGACTAATTGCTGTGACCCAGACCGACTAACAATACAAAGTATTTAACTAGTAAAAACATTTATTTATTCAAAATTCATTGTTCTCTTTATTTGTGCGACATCTTTGTTTGTTTGTTAAATGTTCTACTCTGCTATAAAACCGACTAAGAAGTCACATAATGCCATTGTATTACTAACCTTTTTGAGTGATGACCATTAGATATTGGATCATAATTACTCTTTCTATTGGCTCACTTAGAATAACATTTTTACAGTTTATCAAATAACTCCTGTAGGATACTTTTATGAATATTTCTTCCAGAATGTCCAGACGGTATGTATGGAACAGATTGTCTGTATGAATGTTTATGTCAAAACGGCGGAATCTGCAATAGAACAGACGGGTCTTGTCGGTGCCCCCGTTCACACTATGGTCCTACCTGTGTGCTCAGCTGTCGCTGTGAAAACGATGGAACGTGCAAGACGAGCCACGGGGCCTCCGATTTCTGTGCCTGCAAAGACGGCTACTATGGCGAGTTCTGCGAGAAAAAATGCTCGTGTCCCGATGGAATCGTTTGCGATTCCCGTTCTGGCTGTTTGTGTGATCGTGGAACTTATGGTGCCGACTGTAGCGGTCTTTGCGCATGCCCTGCCAATTCAGACTGCAATGCTGATGGTACATGTACATGCAAAACAGGTTACTATGGAGATAAGTGCGACCATAGGTGCGTTTGCTATAATGGAGGACGGTGCGGTAGCAAGGACCCAAATTTATGCATATGTCCGCCAAACTGGCGAGGTTTAGATTGCACTGAATGTAACTCTGGCGAAAATTGCACACAGCAAGATTTTTGCAAAGATAAATGTCTGCACTGCTTCAACGGAGATACGTGTACGCCGACACAGCGTAATTGCCAGTGTACACCTGGTTGGCATGGTGACACATGTGACCAGCCATGTCAGAGTGGCCACTATGGACAGGAGTGTTCCAAGACGTGCCAATGCAAGACGTTTGAACTTTGTGATCACGTGACAGGTGACTGTTCTTGTTCCCATGGCTTCAAGGGGCCACGGTGTGACCAAAAATGCCTTAACAATCTCAGGCCTTTCGGTTGTGTAGATAGCAATGGTAGTACAAACAGGGCAACTGTTACAGGTAACGATTTGACACCGTAAGATGACTGGCATCTCTTCAATATTTTGTAAAATTTGATTATTATAATCAATCTCTCTCTCTCTCTCTCTCTCTCTCTCTCTCTCTCTCTCTCTCTCTCTCTCATAACATGTTTAGCCTTTCATCTTCAGGGACCCATCATAGTGAATCAAAGAGTGTTATTATCATTGTAATATTGGCATCGAGCAATGCACTGACACTTGTCATCCTTGTGGTCTACGTAGTGAAGACGAAGAAATCAAAATATGTGAAAAGGTGATGATAGGTGTTTGATAATTTTGAGAATATTCATAAATGATAATATTATTATTTATCTCTTTTTATGACAGACAAACACACAGACAGACAGACAAACAGACAGACGTACAAGGCATTGTAATAAGGCAATTACAAATTCAACTATCTGTATGACGTTTTAATCTCTTTTTGTATAATTTTTTCTCCTTTTTTTTGTTTCAGCACCAAACCAGAAGACTCTAATTACGCGTACATCGATTACAATGCCATCCAACAGCGGGTCAATGGTAAAATTTTCTTTTAAAGTCTTCATATTCCTGTACCCATCGAATTGTTGGTTTTCGTGATTTCGAGATCTCCCAATATCCTATTCATAATGTAAGGCATCGATAGGACCAGAGACGAATCATTGTCGTTCAAAATCGCAGTTTCTTATTTACCACTTTGAAAGGGTTTTAGATAATATGGTAAATTTAGTTGAAATCACGTACACAACGCAATAATTTCCAAGTTCTGAATCAGTGCGCATGTTCTTGCCATTTTACATGATGGATACCTCTTTTATGTTTGAGCAGTGTCCTATCAATTTGTGATATCTGTTTGCAACTACTAAGCATTCAAACTCATACATTATCGACGGACATATCAGACTAGCACTCGCCACATTGACAAGAACAAGAGAGGAACAACATTGTTGCTTTCGGGTTGAAAATATATCTTGAAGTTTTAACACTTTTTGCTCTCTGTAACAGTTGCAGGCACACCAGCAAATGAACTCTCTAGCCTTAGCCAGAGTCCTACGGTGGACATAGGTACTTGTGCTGTGCATTCATACGAACCTTTGAGGCCAACCAGTGATTCACAGTATCAGGGTCTTGTAGCGAAAGAAGGTATGTTGATCCCGATAGTGTGTCCGGTGACGACATGAAGCTGAGTGGAAGTGGTCAGTAAAAGTACATGTGTATACACAGCAAAAGATACCTGTGAAGGCCCTCTACAGACTCTGACCGTGACACAACCCTGTGGTACAGGTCTGTGTAAGCAAAGACATCCTATTACTGTGACAGGGGCTGATGTGCAGGTCTGTATCCAAGGTTGTTGGGACAGGACTGTGTACCGTGTTGTGGAGACGGACCTGTGACAGGGTCTGAAATTTCTGCCTGTCTCAGCACTGTATTTACAGGACTGTACATAGCGATGTGAATACAGACCTGTAACAGGCTTAATATATTTTATGGGTTCATTTCTTTCATCAAAATTGGCCCATTTTTCTGAAAATATATACTGCTGAAATCTGACAAATTTTTAGACCCGGTAAAAGGCACTGTTTGTACACCAGTATTTCATGTGGTCACAGCAATTGATACACTCAGAAATTACACCACTTTATACATTCCTTTAATAACAGGCCTGACGCAGGCCTCTTAATACACCCCTGATATCTGACCGATTTTACGGGTCCTGTAACAGGGGTTATTTCTCAGGGACTGTCACAGGTACTGATCAGACCCTGTTACAGGCATGTACTGAAATATGCCTGTAGGCTTCTTGCAGTGTACAAGTAATTGCGTCTCTCCTTGGACAACGTTCATAATGTTACACTCTTTAAATTTAGGCCAAACATTACCTAAGCAACTACATTATGTTATCAACTTTACAATTATGTGCTTCATTTACACAGACATTCTAAGTAATCCCAAATCTCAAAAATCTTCCTAAATAAAGATTGATTGATCGTCCAATCAACTAACTAATTGAGTATTTCCTGATTGATTATTAGTTGAACAATAGATAGTTCTCCCTTTACTGCCTATGGTTGATCTAATTGATTGATAGATGAACTAATTGTCTTAGTGATTGATTGATTGATTGTCTGAACGAGTTATGGATGGATGGATCAATCGATTCATTTGTTGATGGATGGATTGATTGATGGATTGATGTATTGATGATTGATTGATTGATTGATTGATTGATTGATTGATTGAATGACTGACTGAAAAAATGATAGATTGATCCATCGATTCATTGGTTGATCGGTTGATTGATTGATTGATTGATTGATTGATTGATTGATTGATTGATTGATTGATTGATTGATTGATTGATTGATTGATTGATTGATTGATTGATTGATTGATTGATTGGGTGATTGGTTGATTGGATGATTGATTGATTGATTGACTGACTTACTGACTGAACAAATGATTGATGGCTCCATCGATTCATTTTTGGTTGGTTGGTTGGTTGGTTGGTTGGTTGGTTGGTTGATTGATTGATTGATTGATTGATTGATTGATTGATTGATTGATTGATTGATTGATTGATTGATTGATTGATTGATTGATTGATTGATTGATTGATTGATTGATTGGCTTGTTGGATGATTGGTTGGTTGGCTGGTTGGTTGGCTGGTTGGTTGATTTAATGACTTACTGATGCACTGACTGCTTAATCATCATCATCATCTGTGAGATGTATCATGCTTGAAAATCCAATTGCCTTTAACCATCACACTTCTAATAGTTACCTTGTCAAAGCCTTCACATTTCTGTCATTCTAGGTGAGACTTCCACAACAGTCAGAGAGACAGAAAATCATGGCAGCACCGTATATGCAGCGATGGACCGTCACGTCAAATACCCGTACGAACCTCTGAGAGCGGTTGACCAAGCAAAATATCAAACTCTTAAAAAAGTATGAAACAGCGTGGTCTTGTAAAATGATAACATTGTTAGATCGTTGATACCAACAACTCTTATTTTGTTAGATTGTTAACATGACTGGACAATTCTCAGTGATTTTCATTCTTATCGCCTTCTTTGTGTGACTATTCGCTCGATGACTCAAAACCTGCTGATTGGTCATAAATATAATTCCATTAACAACTTCACCATGGAAATGGCTAGACGTGCATTGAGTTTTTTAGTTTGACGACTCTGGAACGTGTGGTAGAGAATTTAGAAATTGATTTTTGCCACAATTATAGCCAACGGGAGCTAACCTGCCGACCATTTCAGTCGTGTATAGATATGTCACATTTGATATCAAATTAAATGACAATATCATTATATATGACTGCAAGATAACTGTTGTGTTATAATTATTTAACGAGTGAGCTCATTACTCAGATGTATTTGAACCAATTTCGTTAATATAAGGTTGAACGAGAGCCATGTACTCTAACATATTTATTCAAGTGAACTTGTTTTGTGATATGATCCAATGTTGTGGCATCACTAAAGTATACCACAGCTGGTGTCTTTCAAAGTTAGGTCATCCGTATGCATAATAATAAAGGACTGTGCATAAATTGACGAATGATGCGTCTTCCTTCTTGATCAGGACAGCTTATTCAGTACACATCTGTTTTAACTTTGAGACCGATCAGGACAGCATTTCGTATTCTAAATGCGTAATCGATACGCACAGATTCAAGAAGAAAACTACTGTGATCTGCGTAACTAAGCAAAAGATAGACGCGTAGACAGACAGACAGACAGACAGACAGACAGACAGACAGATCACAGACAAATAGAAAGACAGGCTAACTACGGGTATTGTTAAATGTGTAAAGCGGTTGCGTAATCCCCTCCATGAACACCTCGCCTCAGGCAGCTCTCGACTCTGCTTTCCGAAAAGTGCCGAACATGCACTCTTCGGTAGTTTCCAGATTTTCACCGATTTTTAAGCTAAAGTATATTCGAAAAAGTTCGTGTTATTGTTGTCGCGTAGCGCTGAGTGGAATTCTTGCGAAAATGAATATATAATGTGTTTGAACCAAATTTTCAGTCTTTTACTGATACTGTCAGATTTTATTCGATGGTTTACGATCAGTCATATCGTCTTCTAGAAGTTCGTCATTGGAGGAAGTGTTTATGAAACTGCTGGCGTTTTATGTTTTGATTGGCATGAAGCAGTCTTTCTACCCTGAGAGCACATAAAATAAGCATGGTTGCTATGCGACAGGCTGCAGGTGCCATCTCGTCCTACTTTTCGCATAATCTTGTGCAACTATCAACCACGAACGAAGTCTCCAAAAATATACAACACCTGTTAAACTCAATCAATATGAAAAGGCCATAGTTTATCGAGACGACTATGAATCAAACGGCGTGCCGCGTTGCTAGTCTGTCTTTCTATTTGCCTGTGGACAGACAGATAGGTAGACAGACAAAATCAAATAGCTTTAAACACAAACAGGCTGTTCAGACTATTAGAAATGCAAATTGCTGGAATTTATTTCAAAATGAACCATTCCTAATAATTAACATTAAACACATGACTCAAATAGCCCGACATTAAAAACAACTTTAAGCCAATCCAAACTCGTGACGATATTGAAATATTTTGAAAGTGGTCCAATACTATACACTTCTTAACAATTCAAAAATTGCATTCAATGATAAATGACGGGGCAGAACTTAATGCACCAATTAACAATGAAACAACATTTATAACAAAAATATCCATGATAAGTAATAAATAAACAATATAAAAACGTGCAGCTTGCGAACACCTGAAATGTATACATTAAGTACAGTTGCCATGGCAATGATCGAATTATTCCAATACAATAAACCTGTAAATATAATATTTCTTACTGTTCTGATAATTAACTATGATCAAAATTTTCAAAACTATACCTTCAGGAATATCCAAAGAGATCAATTATTATTGTTCTTATGCCCATGTGATACAATTCTCAGCTGTAAATATGTTTTCGGTCTAAAATTGGCGCGTCTTTTGCCACTCAAAATGATGCATTAAAGAAATAGCTACAGCATTACAAACTATTAATTTGTGAACTTTTAAATAGTGTATGAATATATCTACGTCTATATGTTGATATAATGTATGTATGTATGTATGTATGTATGTATGTATGTATGTACGTACGTACGTATGTATGTATGTATGTATGAGTGTGTGTGTGAATGTACATATATATATATATATATATATATATATATATATATATATATATATATATATATATATATATATATATATATTATAGAGTATTTATTGCTGAATAAATTTAGAACCCGGTCTCAACCACCATTCATACAATGTATCAACAGAGTGATTCAGGTAAAGCGAGATATATCTTTGTTGAACTTAATTCCAAAGTAGTAGTACTTAATCAATACACAAATATCCTTTTAGGTTACCCTTATAAAACCCCTCAGAGCAATATTTAATGTTCCAATACTGGGGAGAAGAAAGTCACTTTGTCGTTATTAATTTCAGTAAAGTTTAACTGTTTGCGAAGTTATTTTCGTAAACTTGTTTCGCTTGGGCGCAAGTGCCTTGCTAAGATTCGTACAGCCATCTAACAGACAGTGTGTGGCAAACTGTCTCAACGTTTTTGTATAACATAACATTTAATAGCAAGGTAGTTTCAGGGCCGGAAGATTAAATTTATTTGACGGCTTTGTCCCTCTGAGTCCAAACTACTTCCTGCAGTATGTATTTGACAGCGTGCACTAGATGATATGAACACGGGGAGATGACTCTGGTTTTCATTGGCCAGCTTTCAGTCGTGTATACTCTGTCAAAGTCGAAGTCTCGTCTTCGCCGTCTTCGTCACGATACACTGGCAAAGTAGTTTCTTCGTTTTCCTCGTCCACATCATGGTATTCTTTGAATCTGGACGCAGTTTCGTCAGGTGGAATCACACGACCACGTGACGGAATGCCGCCTGCAATGGTGTTCAGTACGTCAGAACATAATGCAAGTATAAGTTTTGGAGGGTTTCTCTCACCAAATGGGAAAGTGAGTGAGTGAGTAACGGTATGATTACACGCTGACTATAGGCTGGTAGAGAAGATAGCTAGCCAGCTAGGTAAGAAGATTAGTCAGTCAGTCAGTGATTCTCAGCCAGTACGTTAGTAAGTATATAGGTAGGTAGGTAGGTAGGTAGGTATGTGAACAGGTGTGTGTTTTGCATTCTACAGCGCATTTCTCGTAAATCTCTTTTTTTTTTTAAATGGTTTGACGATATCGTTCTATCAAGTCGTAAGAATTTGAACAATTACGCAATTCCTTAGACTTACCGAATTCGATTTGATCATCTTCGTTCTGCAGTCGTGGACCTTTGAATCTGCTGACACAACTGAATAAATCACGAAAACAAAGATCAAGATGTCATAAATATGCTAATAGACACAAAATCTTTCGACCAGTAACTGTAGTGGATTATGAATTTTTGAGATTATCGTCGATCTAGTGTAGTGCTAGTGATGTACATTACATGAAGATCCGATCAGCAAACTTTTTGCTCTGCAGGGACTCATAGAAGTGTCATACCTGGCCATGCGCAGTTTGACTTCCCGTCGGTACAAGATTAAACTTATAACGAGGACAACGTTCAACACTCCGACCAGCACGTACATCAGAACGTGGAGGGATTTGACATGCTTTTGGAACAACTTCGAATCTGTGTAAAATGAAAGGTAACAGAATATAATTATTGTTAGGAAATATATTCCTGTATTACGTCATTATCAGTACAGTGTTTTACTATGAATACTCATCTAGCATTCCTTCTAAGATTTAAGCTTTGAGGCACCGCTTCCTATATATCACTGTTTCTTTTATCAACCAGAGATTCCATCTGCTAAGACAATATGTCTAATCCATCGTGTGCCTTTCTCGTGACGCATAGACACTTTCGCGCCAAAAGTGCTTTATCAACGGGAATCCGGGCCCTTCCCAAATCAGAGACATTTCAACCCTCAACAGAGACGCTTCACGTCACTGGACGCTATGTACGGTCTCTCACCCAAGCGTTATGCTTCATTGTATTAGACAATGTCTATTAATAGCGAACTTCGTCTCCCGACTGCTTTCTCAGACCTGGTCATACTCCACACATTTATAGTGTTTGGAAAGTAGGACCAACGATTGAGAAATTTAGATACTGCAATGTGTGGTGTTGTAGTACTGCTTAGTCATCGAAGAATACTAGTATCATTAATTATCATGGATTACAAATGAAATTTCCTTCGCAGTATTAATAACCGTTTATTCAATCCATAATCTCAAACATGATTTCTTTACCATTGTTGTCAGCCCATCGGTATGTGTGCATATTAATAATAGAGGATACCTGAATAAAATTGGCAGTTGGTTCCTGAATACGAGTCCTTGCATGTACAGTTGCCGGACACGTGGTCGCACTCTCCATCGTTGGCACATGAACACTGGTACAGACAGTTCCCACCGTAGGAGTTGTCCGGACACAGCTCTTCACATCTGAAAGGGAATAGAAAATTTTGACATGGTCATATGAATAAGTATTTGGCTAAGAAACGCCTGCGTATTAGGGATCGTCCTCGATATGGAAGAGTATAATGAACTTGTATATGGTTGAATTATCACGTGACAAAATAGGCGCTTTTGAACATGATATCACCGTTCTATGACTTTATGACTTTTAAGAAAAACGTGTTTGTCCGAAGTCTTTTGCAAACAAGTTTTAAACTACGTGCACAAGAATGACGAAGCTGGTACTTTGGTAAGAATTAACCGTCCGAGGCCATGGTCGCTGTCTTCAGTCATTTAGGCCTAAGGAACACAGGTGCGAGACAGAAGTTATCGCACTGTAAAAATACAACCGTGTTATAGTGTGGGGAAAATGCTATATGAAGTATTATATCATACCAGTATATCGATGGTGCAAATACAGAGATCTGATTGGTCAAGACGTGAAAACAACCGTGGTATATTTTATGATATATCACGCCTGGCACACTCGCGAGCTCTCGGCAAGAGCAAAAATCCAATTTTGACGTTCCATGCTTGAATTTCAATATACTGTTATGATATAATAGCAATAAAGCACATCCAGCGACAGTATACCACTCGATTTGACTAGTTCACTTCATATGTGCATTCGCTATAGCTCGTGCATATATATTGTAAACTGTTCAAAATCTCGTGCTATAGCCTACCATCGCTGGGTGTGTTTTATTGCTTAATCACATCTACAACTATACTCTATCTTGTCCATCGTATTTTGTGGTCGCTAGCTGGAAGTCCATCTTTTACCAGCGAGTTCAAAGAACTTTTCATGCAAATACTTACCGGGATGGCAGGTCAAAGTTTGGGGGCAAAACACAAGCTTATCGCTTGGAGATTTGAAATGATGTGTGACCTGTGTCACCTACCTGTCACCTGTGTAACCTGGGTCACACAAACACCCAAGCACTGAGTCGCAGACTCCATGGACACATACGGGACATTGTCCACACTTGTAGCCATAGTAACCAGTCGGGCAAGGTTCTGAGCAGTTTTGGCCTTGGAATCCCGGGTTACAGCGATTTTCGCAGTTGTTGCCATAGGAACCCTCCGCGCACGGCTGATCACAATAGTCGCCCCGCCAGCCGACGGCACACAGACAATCACGCCTCCTGATTGGGTCACAGATGTGTCCGTTGTAACAGTACAAACATTTAGTACGGCAATAGTCCATGTGAGGCACAACTTGACACGAGGTGCATTGTGGGCCGTCCCAGTAGGTCGGGCAAGAACACTGACCTGTGACTCCGTCACACTTGGCACCGTTAAAACAGTTGCATTTCTGACGGCACTCGTTGCCATACCAACCGGCTGCACACTCTACAAATTCAAAAATACAAATTCCTGTGAATTAAAACACGTCCTCACTACACAGTCAATACGTGGCATTACTGCTTTACATGACCAAAACATCTTCGACCACCTTAACTCTTTGAGCGCCAAAGTCAATTTTGTCGGCCCCAGTCATTTTTTAAAGATTTTTGCTAAAATTTTGATGAAAAACTTTAGCTAACAATGTGTAATGTCTATTTGGTCCAAAATTATCAAAAATATTACAGAAAAGTTCATAAAAACTGGTAAAATGTTGTACTAAAATTTTACAGTGGGAAAAATTACAGCACTTAAGGGGTAATAGATACGTAGACTTCTAAAAGAAAATTGTGACTACCATCTTCAGCTATTTTCCAGTAAACAGATCCGGCGTTCCCGTTGTTATTAAAGTTAATCCGAACTATGTGACCGAAATCAGGAAGAACACCCTGTGGAAATGTTACGTTCTGTCAGTTGAAAATAGATCGACACAAATTGTAGTCAAGAGAAAGAATCAGTAAGTTTTTTAAGCCATCGAAAGTCTGCCTCGGGCGCAGCAATTTCACTTATCAGAAAGAAATGAACGTGCATGGCATATTGACAACATGCATCAGCCTTGAGGATATTCTCGGTGGTCAGATTCCAATTACAACCAATTGAGTCCCATGACTTTTGTATGATTCGACAATTTTGAAAATACTTTTTGCTTAAAGGAAGGAAAGGGTCTGAATACTGAAACCGTTGGAATAGAGAGAGCATTTCTCAAACAGACCAGGGCAATGAACGGCCAGTTTTATGACACCGATCAAATGTATGCATTGTAGCGTAACGAAACTACATTTAAAAGTGTTTAACTTTCGTTGATAATCCATTATGCCGATGGGGAATGACAATACTGCTTTCAAAACACATTATTTCATTATCGTCATAAAACATACTGTGTCTGCCTGCAAAATGATAAACCGCGCAGACTTCGTGTTGAGTCAAAAGTTGTGACTTACAGCCGGTTGGAAAAGTCATTTAATTTAATTTACGCGTACTGAATTTTTAATGCGGCATTATATTTGTCCATTCGATGTGTTGTCTAGCGATAAAATGAATTGCTAAAGATATCCATGTGTGTTAAACGTGATGAACCGGTGATGTGCTGAAGTTTCGGATTAACAGTTTGCGAAACAGCGTTTCTGTGTTGATAGAGCGTCTGTCAATATGACTCGATTCCACGGCTAACTATGAGTGTTTATGCGACCACTAAACTCTGGCCGCCCGAAGATTTCTTATCATTTCTGCGCGCCTATAATTAACTATTTGAAGGGCCTTCCAGTTAAAAGGGCATTGCTTATTTCAAAAGCCCTGCCTTTTGTTAAACCGCGGCTGCCCTATTTCGGGTCACTAACTCGACACATGGTAGCGATGTCGGCCTAATTCTGTTCCATCACATAGCAACGACTGATGTTGGTATGATTTAAATATTTTGGTCGATAAGTCCTCATCAGTAATTTTGTAAGAGAGACAGATGATAGTGCCGTGCCCATGTACACAGACGATTTATAAACACACATTTGTATGGTTTCGATACTCACGGAGTAACACTTCGTGGCCGGTTTTAAGTTTGTTTTGGTTTGCTTTTGTTGTGCTTTTTCAGTTATGAGCGGGGGTGTGAAATCGTGACATCTTAGACGACTGTGACCGTGAAATTAGCATTCTGCTGAAAGACGCGATGTATATTTCTCCCGAGATTTCTGGGGATTACTAGACAATGAGATCTTGTTAAAGGTAGTATGAGTCTAGAAAGTAAAAGACTTAAACTTTTGCTCAAACTTTCCTGAATGAAACTTTCAATCATTCCCTTACCACATCAACAATAAAATTATGGGATCACCGTGCAAAGTTTGGAATCAGCGAAACAAATTGCCCAACATTTTGCGATATTTGAAATTCAAAATGGACGCCATCCCTGTTTTAACTCTATGGAGGGATAAATTAAATTTCGGATTTTCGAAAAAACTTAGACGGTAACAGTTTTTCTTTCTCCAAGGGCTTTAAAATGAGCCCCTACAAGTGGTAGATCAGAAAAGAATTGTAGAAATTTGAGAGTCCGAATATCTGTCCCCCAGGCGCGTTCTATCATAGACAGTAGTTTCTCTACTGTCTATGGTTCTACCTTAATTGGAGACTTGACGCCGGTAGAATGGAGGTCCAGTGCTAAATTTCCGAATTGGAACGCTTTCTGAGGTATAAAGTCAGCCCTGACATTGTCTTCTGTCAAGAATGAATTTTCCTGCCATACTGTACAATTCGTTCGTATGGTCGACAAGTAATAAGCATTGTATTCTAATGACACATTAACATATGTAAAAATATTGCTGACTCTTTTCAACTTGAGTTCACTGAAGGTGCTTGTATTACAACCTGAGGACGCTGTGAAACGTCAGACGCAGAAACGACGTGCCGTGGCAGATCAGGACAAATTCATCTGCAGTGGATTGCACATGCGTATTGGATCACTGCTTCTATCCGATGTAACACCGATAAAAATATCGCCTAACCCACGCGGTTCAGTGCAGATCGCTTTAATTGCACGCCCACACACGATATCGAACAATGGCGGGAATTCATCGGCGGCTGTGAAACACACCTGCCTCATAAACACATCGAAACTAAACTCTTTATCTTTGGAAGGGTCGCTGGTTTGTGAGACTCGGTCACTCGTTTCGACATTCTGTTTGAAGGTGGCGTGGGCTTCGCTAGAGTTTTTCGGAAACTAAAACTGTTACAATGCCATTCTGCCCTGCTGCTTGTGACCTCATTTTGAAGTCTACGACATAAATGAAGTTCCTTTTCCTTTATTTTTTGCGCAAAATTGAAAATTTGATTTTCCTGTAAGATAACATGGGAAAGGGGACCGCCCATTATAATATGGAGTAAACCCCAAACTTGCTCATCACCCTAGAATTTTGTTCTTGATTTTGAAAGACAGTGATTTCAAATTTCTCAAGCGGCGACTGAGTGAAAGTTTAATATTTTGAGAACTACCTTAAGGTTAAACTCGATGGTTCCGGTCTGTACATAGTAGGATTTCAACTCTTTTACAACCGAGAACGGCGATTGAAATTCTGAACAATATATCAATTTGGCAGGAAGAGTTCAAAGTTTACTGGGCAAAGCAAAATTCCGTCATCAAGAACCTTGGTTCACAGTAATGACAGTATTGAAAATTAAATTGTACCCATAGTGCTACAATTGGCCCTGCAGCCCTTTAGAAATTCAGCTTATGAAATCAAAATTTAAAATGCTGGCTTAGGGAGGTGCATAATCCAGTTGGATATAATTTCGAATGTATTCAATACGCTTACACAGGCCTTAAAGCGATAAACAACTGTACTTTGTAATTGTGCGAACGATTTTGTCAGCACGTTGTGGACACGAGATGTCTTAACCTCAACAATGTCGACATGTTGTGTTGTGAATTACATACTGTGAGTGTGACCTCGGTGACGGCGACTATCTCGGGGTCATTTCCGATTTCCGACCTTCAGACCTCTTGAGCTTATTTGCATTGGCATTCACCGATAATTCTACAAAGCTTCCCCTTTACTGTATATCACAGTGGACCGGCAGAGGCCGGGGGCAGAGGAGGCTTAATAGATTACAGTGGCCATCTTTCTTTGCACTGTGTTATCACAACAGGTATCAGGTCTCGACCGGCAACGCGTGACCTTGGTAACATTCTGACACTGTGTAACCCCTTCTCTTTTCCCAAACTTGGTTTCATGCAGTCTTAAGGAAGGTAATAAATGAACCGGAAAATCGAAAGCCCTGCAAGCAAGGTTAGTGCACCCGTCGTATTACATCGTACAACAACAATGCTGAATAGGCAAAATCAGCGAAAATGCACGCAAGGTGGTTTTGGTTTCATTACGTCAGAGGAAATGACTCCAACGAGCCGTTTGGCCGAAGGCAGCAGCGCCCTCAACAAATATACTGGACAAATAGCTAGGACCATGTTTGAGGGCGTACTTACCTACACACGTTCCGTCAAGAGGATAAAATCCATCACAACATCTGTAGCTACTGTTAATACACAAAGAGATCAGTTAGGTTAATGCATGTGAGAAAAGTATTAATTATACACAGTTATGTTGTTTATGATTGTTAAATATATATATATATATATATATATATATATATATATATATATATATATATATATATATATATATATATATATACCAAAACTTGTTTGTATCTTTTCAGAGGGGTAAAGTGCTCGATGCAGGGATGCAGAGCAATATTACAATAAATATGAGAACACATCAAGTATGTTTGGTAAGTATTACTCGAGTTTCACGCATACACGCGATCGTCAGATAGGTAGATTTTTTTTACAATAAAATCTACCTATCTGACGATCGCATGAATGTGTGAAACTCGAGTAATACTTACCAAACATACTTGATGTGTTCTCATATTTATTATATATATATATATACCAGGCTACCCTCGTTAAACAAGGTTTAATATATATATATATATATATATATATATATATATATATATATATATATATATATATATAAACGCACACTATCACATCCGGTTGTTTGATCCGTACGTATTTTAATGAACTTACAACACAACATTTCGCTCCAAAACTTGAGCTTCTTGAGGTGTACCATGTAATTGAATATACCGCCGTGGGTGTACTGAAAGATAAATGCTTTTAATACAGATCAGGTGCCGCCCACTGGTAAATTTCATGAATATCGCAAAATCAACACAAAACATGTTCTGAGGGCTAATATACCGATTTTTCTTAATTTTGACCTTGATCTAAACTTAGGAGGGGAAAGTTGAGCTGTTCGTAACCACCCTCCCACTGGCATACATTGAAAATGTGCCCTAGCACTGAATTTTGATGCCCACTGCCTTCCGGTATACATGCCCGCTCCCCACTCCCCACATCACTTCAAGCTCCCCGCTGCTCTCTCCCAACTAATGAAATTCCTCGTTGCCAACTAGATGCCCACTAGGCAATCCAGATCAACGCAAAACCGTACCAGCAGTTAGCAGTATACCTTAGAACATTGCTCCCCTCTAAGTTAGGCGCTTTATTTCTCACCAAGTTCCATCAACCACGCCGCTTTCCCCTCCCTCCACGTATTTTACGGTGTCCACTATCAAATATTTTGTCCCCTCCCGCTGAAAGTAATGACATTTCTTCCCCGCCCACAGTAAATATCGATATTTTCTCCCCGCCTGCTGATTAGTTTTGATATTTGCACGCCTGCTGAAAAACGTCGCACGAACACCTTTTTGCACGAACAGCTTAGTTGGCGGCACCTGACAGATGTAAGTAATAGAGAAAAGTAGCACTTTTCAGACCTTGAAACTATGGAATTTTTTTACAAAGGCAATCAAAGATGGCGTTATAATGAGTGATTTTGAGACTGATGTACACAGCGTGCAGTCCGACGCCCAAGGTTGGATTATGGCGTGCGGATATGCAGGTGAGTGGCTCTTTATGCTGTCGGGAAATGGACTAAGGGGGCGCTGTCGAAACTTACTTGAATATTGGACGGATTTTTAAGCCAGCGGGTGAAAGTGTATTGAGTTTCTGGATCCATAGTGATTCTAGTCGTTTTCGGAGTTTATCATCCGGCTGACTGATTTGCACTGTTGCATAAATTGTAATATCTTTGATTGAAACGTAGTGTAGGCATATGAGCAAAATTTCTCCGATATTCACCAAATTCAGCTTCTATTGCCAGCTAAGTTTGTATATACATAGACACACACAGAAACACACACAGACATATATATATATATATATAATATTATTTAATATGATATACTATAATATGGTATAGTATGCTTTAGTATACTAGTAGTACAAAAGACTACGATACAAGAGTATATACGTAAGTAATAAATCACAGCCAGTAACCAGTATGCCTGGAGATTTCATCAGTTCGCGACGTATATGCACAAATGATATCGACTGCATATACGTGGTGAACTGCTCAAAACATAGTGGTATACCCACTGTTAAGGCAGATTATTGTTATTATATCATAACAGCATATGAGATTCCGGCATGAAATGTTATGATATGGAATTTTCTCTAAGTTGGAGCCTGCACATGTTCCAACCGTGCTGTATCGTTAATATAATGGTGTTATTTTCACGTCTCGACCAATCAGATCGCTGTATTTGCGCCATCAATATACTGGTACTAATATACTCATCAATACACTGGTGTAATATACTAAAATATACTCAAATGTACTCAAATATAATATTACAATATTATAATATAATGTAATATAACATACTCAAATATAATATAATATTATGCAATATAATAAAATGTAATATAATATAATATAATATTATATTATATTATATATTATATCATACCAGTATATTGATGGAGATCTCATTGGTCGAGACGAGAAAAGAACCATGGTATATTGGCGATATACCACGGCAAGCATGCGCGCGAGCTCTCAGTTTGAGTAAAAATCCGTTTTTGACGTTCCACACCAGAATTTCAATATACTGTTATGATATAATAGCAATAAATCACGAGATTTTGACCAGTTCACGGCATATATGCACGAGTGATAGCGAGTGCATATATGCCGTGAACTGGTCAAAATCTCGTGGTATACCGTCGCTGGGTGAGCTTTATTGCTTAAATATAATATAATATAATATAATATAATATAATATAATATAATATAATATAATATAATATAATATAATATAATATAATATAATATAATATAGTATAACATAACATAACATAACATAACATCCAATATAATATAATATAATATAATATAATATAATATAATATAATATAATATAATATAATATAATATGACACGATAAATGTAACACATTATATTATATATTGCCATATAATATGATTTACATGATTTCGTACGAACTAATGATGATATCGCCGCAGCCTTGACACTCATGACAATTTTTATCAAGAACTCCGGGTACAAATATACGTATTATTTGTATGGTTTATATTGTGCCGGAGATTTTAAAGCGTTTTCATACAACTACGCAAGTATCGCATTCCGTGAAGCGAACCGCAGAGCATCGGTTACTTAGGAAGCTATGCAGTTATGCACTTAACATACCAACTCGAAGGTCATTGCACCGTGGATGACGTAGGAATGGCTATTTTTGTTTCAGCAAAACAATCTACACCAGAGCCATATACATTATCTGAGCAAGAATTCAATTTGCGGGTATTGTTTACATACAAATGTTTTCTCCTGACGAGCCCGCATAAAATACAATGTTGGAAATGAAAGCGTCAGGTGATATCGAGATCACATGCAAGCTTAATGGTTTCGCGTATCGGGAGGTGTTGTGTGGGCAGCTACGTTGGAGCGTTGACGGGTCAATGCTTTTTGTGTTCTGCTGCGAAATACATTTTATAAATATATAGTTTAGTAGAATAACCTTGAAATCGGAGACTAATTTTTCATCATTGTTTTCGTAGGTTTTGTTTTGTATTTGGGGGGGGTTGTTTGTTTGTTTGTTTTTGTTTTTGTTTTTTGATAATGTCAAAATTCTGGTGGATAATGGAAGGCATAAGCTTATATGATATATAGCACGTTCTGTTTGTGTAAAAAAAAGTCTCAACGTAGAGTTTTGCAGAGTGAAATCGTGAGGTCGGATGGAACAATTGAAGTGAAGGGGGTCCCTTCGGTAGGGACTTTTGAAACAGTCTTAATGAAATGCACGCTCAGATTTATAAACGGTAGCTTTGTTTGTTTTGTAATGCTGTAGCTCTGCGCAGTGTTGACATAAGCGCTAACCTCCCCGACCCCGTGCTTTTTATAATGCATGTTTAAACCTAATACGTGCGAAATATGGTTTACCGGGATGGGAATCATGATTGATTTGTGAAGAAAAAATATCGGTTCAACAAAAATATCATTTACATAGTTTATCAAGAGTGTAACCAGCGCACTTGCTACCTATATTTTTATACTTTATCGAAGGTGATATCTGATATCTTACCCTGTTTTAAGATCCCTGCAGACGTGGTCGCCATCTCGATCAAATTGTGCCGACGACAGACACAAAAATTGTGTCCACACAATAAATCCACACAGAAACCTCTGCCACGTGTTCCTGAAGCCCGCCCTGCTGTCGTCGCGTCGTCCTCCAGCCCGACCCAGTGCAAAAATCCGAACGTTCATTGTCCGATTTGACCGGGCCACCGTCGATTCATATCAGCCGTGTAGATCGTTAACTGTGATGTTAAGTTTAAGGTTACAGACAATAGAATTCATCAGATAACCCAGCTGTGACGACATACGTCATATAGAAACATGTATACGTTCACTTTGCCGGTCGGCGGCCTCACTTTCAGTTGGGTATTTGCATAATCAAGTGGATGCCAGTGCGTGTTCCAACACGTGTGACGTCATCCACCTCACGACTGAACACTCAGCGTTGTCAGGTTTCCCAGGAGCAACATCGATGCAGTGCGTGGTGTTGTTGGTACACTCGTGCTGCTCGTACTGTTTGGCTTGCGTAGATACGTTGATTTGACGGCGAATGGAGAAAATATATTACCGTTCGAATTTGATCACTGACGCGTAAAGTACACACTCCGCTCAGGGGTTTTCGTTATAACATTGGCCATTTTTACGAGATATTATAGTAGTCACAGCTCGTAACGAGAGTCCATTCAACATTAAGTGCTCGTGAAACACAGTTAATGGCGTCCCTTTGTGCGACAAGCAAACTCAAAGTTGATAATTAATCGAAAATGACTAGCGGCGTCCGCAAAAATAACCGCTGAAAAACATCAGACAAACAAACGGTTCGTCTGAAAGTCTAACACGTTGAGAATTTATGTGAACGCTTGTCAGTTGTAGAATACGTGGTGGCAGATTATGACACT
Organism: Ptychodera flava; assembly: GCA_001465055.1. Classification (NCBI taxonomy): domain Eukaryota; kingdom Metazoa; phylum Hemichordata; class Enteropneusta; family Ptychoderidae; genus Ptychodera; species Ptychodera flava. The sequence goes on from LD354394.1 coordinate 38,815, forward strand.
GTTTTGTATGCTCCACAACGCAGCTTGGCCCTTCAAAGGACGACAAACGAACGCCAATTAGCCGAGTCAGCCATAAACTGCCATGTCAGAATAACAAATTAGACTCGTGAGGATGGCCGCTAATTTAATATTCTTTACCGCTCTGACTTATGTAGGTGTAATTTCTATATTCATGTCTTGTATAATATAATCCGAATTTACCACTTAAATTTTACCTGTCTCTCTCTCTCTCTCTCTCTCTCTCTCTCTCTCTCTCTCTCTCTCTCTCTCTCATTTTCCTTTCACTCTCTGCATTGAAGTGTCTTCATTCTGTCACTAGTCTCATGATGAAGAAGGTCGACTATAGGCCATGGAGATCCATAAAGGGAATACAAATGCAAACACTGACTTACTTTCCATTGACCTTTATTTTCCTGAGAAAGTACGCCTGTTTAAATGATTCCCTTGGGGGCATACTTTCATACAAGCTGATAAATATTACCTAGCGTTATAGATATCGACTCATCCTTGCTATTGGCAGTGTTTGTATAAATTTCATGCATTCATTTAGTATCGATGCCCTGCATTGATAAGTCGAAAGAAGTGAGGTGAACGTCATGTTTATCAAGTTAACGTCCTTACATTCGACAAAACACCTTTAAAAGTTGCGCAAAAGTGACTTTTAGGGCGTTTGCAGAGAGAGGCACAAACATGTACAGACACACAGAGTTTTGCTATACTACTATACCTTCTTGTTTAAGTTAGTCATATTCTAAATTATTGAACCATGAAGTAATGTGATACGGTACCGATTGAAAACTATAGCCACCATTAACAATGACTTGTATCGCTTCAGTGTGTATTAACAATCTATCCAACCTTACCGTCTTGTGAACATTGTAAAAACAATGTGCACACGAAAAATAGGTACAATATATGAATATATAAATTCGGACTGAGAAATTCATGTTATGGTTTTAAAAATTTGCTCGTACTATGTATGTAGTCTTAACAGATCCATATCAACGGCAACACTCCTTTTATCTGTCACAGAGCAAAAAAGAATTTAATGTACCTTTGTAATGCAGCGTTTAAATTCAACATACAACTGTTATTTCGTTGCCAATTTTGTGATTAAATGATTGTTTGTTACACGATTGATTGATTGATTGATTGATTGATCAACTGGGTGACTGACCGACTGATCAGTTGATTGCTTATTGATTGATTAATTGATTGATTTATTTACACACAAGATGAAATTAACCCGCCTTCTTACCAAATTCAACATTTTATTAAATTATTTTTCTCAAATCGACTCACCTCACAATTCAACGCCGTATCATGTCAAAGAAACTACCGAGATAACAATTGTGGTTCTTTTTTGACATCTACATTTAATTTGAAATCCAGTGTACATATACATGCTATTAACACAGAGCTCTCACACTGAAATATTATTTCTGAAAGGTTGTAATATAATTTACACCTGGATAAAGGCTCTATAATTACCTAGAAGGTAATAACACGATAATGTTGAGTGGCCGTAGAGGGCGCAGTGAGTGTAGATACTCCACATATACAAAAACACTACTTGTTGACATTGTAAGCTACTATCACTGATTCCACTTTCCATTGGATTCAAAGACCCTTACAGCTTTACTCTTGTTGAAGTTGATTTTCTCTACAAAAACAAGGATTAAAGACAGGACTTGAAATATCTGGATATCATCTTATATTTCGTGAGTCTAAATATAAAAGTAACATCCGATATTTTGAGATAAGGCCAAAGTAATTAAATTCTTTGTTTTGCGTCCTCTCTAAACGGGAAAAGGTACGCGCCTAAGCGGTTGAAAAACACACACGAGAAAATTAACACAATGTAATTTGATTGAAGCAAATAAAAAATTATAACAAAATTTTAGTTCAGAAAAGCTAAGCGGTCATGTCCTACAATTTCCTATTGTGTGTGTTTTTCATGAAAATCTTAAAAACCTAAGCGGATGGGGGCGCAAAACAAAGAATTTCATTACTTTGGCCTAATTATATTCAACATAATGCCCGCTTTGGACTGAATTTCAACTTTTCTTCTCATTTCAATCTGGGTGTCTTGTTTGTCATTATTTTTTCTTGTTACAGTTTTTGTTTCTCTTTGATTAGTTCAAGTAGAATGCGCCTCGGGGACAGATATTCGGACTCTCAAACTTTTACAATTATTTTTATACCATTTGTGGGGGTTCATTTTAAAGCTCATGGTGTAAGAAAACTTTTCGCCGTCTTAGTATTTAAAAATTCGAAAATTTCATTTTTCTCCACAGAATTAACGCAGGGATTGCCGCCATTTTGAATTTCAAATATCGGTAAACCTTGCGTTATTTGTTTCTCTATTTCTAAAATTTGCACTGTGACCCCCCGATTTTTATTCTTCATTATGAAAGAGAATTGTTTAAAGATTCCTTAGGGACAGTTTGATAAAAAGTTTAATTATTTCACTTTCGAGGCGCATACTACCTTTAAACGAGTAAATGTTTCACTTATTATCCGAATATAAAATCCGCATTGTATGAAATATGAATTTATTTGGTTTGAAGTGGTGAAAGTCCATGTATCTAATCTACCTAATTACATACAGGCTTGAAAAAGTTCACTCTTTATTTCGTATTCGAAAAGTACGATAAAAAACTTTGGTTTGTGCAGGGAATATAAAATTAAAATACCCATTACTGTAATGATTAATGAAGATGTAGTTTTGGAAATCATAAATGGAAAAGACCGTTCGTAGACTTGTTGTCATGAACGCTAGGATGATGTTATTTTACACCAAAACTTTCAAAGAGTCAACCAAATTTCTTCATTTAACTAAATTGTTTTTTTCTCAAACCAACTCCAATCACGATTCACGTATCATGATGGCAAATAAACTACGAAGATAGGAATTGTGGGTTTATATTGTCGTCTAACTTTATTTTGAAGTCCGGCGTACATATACATGCAATAAACACAGAGATCTGACATTGCTATAGTATTTCTGAAAGGTTGTAGTATAATTTATGCTTCATAACAGGTGGATTAAGGCTCTCTAATGACCTATAAAGCACTAACAAGGTCATGTTGATTGGCCGGTGAGGGCGCAATGAGTGTAGATACAACACACATATAGAAAAACTCGTTGAATTAATAAGCTACTATCACTGATTCTACTTGACATTGGAATCAAAGACCATTGCAACTTAACACTTATAAAGATGATTTTCTCTACAAAACAAGGATTTGAAACAGGAATGTGAATATCTGGATACCTACCATCTTAGATTTCATGACTCTGACTATGTAGTGATCATCCGATATTTTCAGAGAATTGCATTCCAAATAATGCCCGCTTCGAATTGATTTTCAAATTAAAAAGGAGACGATCGACGATTTCTCTCATTTAAATCTGGGTTTCTTGTCTGCCGTTGTTTTGATGTTGCAACTTCGTTAGTTTTTAATGGGGGTTTGTAGTTTACTTAAATTGAGTTAATTTATCGGGTTATTTTCCGACTGTCATAATCCATAAAATCCATGTAGGCCTACCCGCCTCATTACCCAGCAGATCTGAAAATTTTAGTATTCACTGTTGTTGTTTTGTTGTCTTTAGAAAATATTCCGCTGAAAAGATGTGTTTCATGCAGATAATAATAAAATGCTACTTATGGTCGGTATGAACAGTACATAATTTCATTTTACACACATTTTACACTAAAAGTTTATAACACAGATAAAAGTAGCTTCAATGAATGTACATGTGGTTAGCTGATAAAAGAAATGTGTGCACTTACAGTTTTGAATCATATTATTTTGTCACCGACCATTGAGCGCCAAAGTTAATTTTTGTCACCTTTACAAAATTTAACCCAGTCAACTTTTTCAGATTTTTGCCAAAATTTTGAGCAAAAACTGTAGCCAATGAAATGTGATGTTAATTATCAAAAGAATTACAGGAAAATTCATAAAAAATGGTAAAATGTTGCACTAAAATTTTGGTGGGAAAAAATACCTCACTTAAAACGGGTTAAAGAGTGATAGTCAAAATTGGAATGAAATAAACATCCCCTGCTGACTGCAAACTATACAGTGTGTAAAAAATGAGAACGCTACAAAAATTTTGACGTCATCATTTGGCCATCCTTCTCCAAAACTGTCATGTACAGCTCTCCATTCAACAACATCTGTCTAGGTTTCTGCAGTACTTGTAATCGTTAATAGTCATCGTATACGTGTTAGAGAGCCAGTAGCTGTACTTTCCAGGGATTTGTTGCACTGTACAGTTTCTCGTTCTATTCCCCAAAGGATATTGAAATACACAGTATTCAGCTTGTCAACTCAGCCTGTACATGTGTAGACTGCATTGTTATTGTTGACAAGTGAATTCTGATCTGGATTAGAATTCAAATGCAAACAATATAATATAAAAGAGTGCGCATAAATTGAGCCGGCTGATAAAGACTGACCCACTGTCGTTTGCTTTAGCGTAGCTTTCTAAAACGTTCCTCACAAAATAATCTACATACTCCAATTTCTTTTCTGACAAAAATGTCTTAAAAGAAAATACTGATTCAACACTTTATTCTACTTCTGTTATAAACGCCCTTATTTAACGCCATGTTCATGACTCATATTTTTTCTTGTAGATATGTAGATTATTTTTGAGGGACGTTTTAGAAAGCTACGCTGAAAGGAAACGACAGTGCTTCAGTCTTTATCAGATCTCGACTTCTTTGACGGTTGAAATTTGTCATAAATCAATGTGGGTAAGTTGACTTGTGTTTATATAAGGTAGCTCAAAGGATGAGAGGTTAAGGCAAGTTTTTTTCTCATTAATATATGTTTTTGTCCATACACCATTACCAAAATAGTATGCAATTATAAAGAAAATTAAAATATTCTCATTTATGCGCACTCACCCTCAAATAAACGTAAAAATTTTTTTGCTTAAATGAATTGTCCTAAAATCCATATATAATCGTTATGCATTATCTATTCTTTGTTTAAGTTTTACATCACTTGACCTTTGACACACTGTCGTCAGACTGCTGTCGCTTTGCTCTGCGAATTGTAAGGTAAATCGTCCCCGACAGCATTCAGATGCATCTTCTTGTCCGACACTCTGTATGTGGAGACGGCTTCGGCGTCAGGTTCATTTCCAATTCCCTGTTTGTCGCTATCGTCATCAGTATATTCCATTTTGTTGTCAACCGGTATTTTCCCGTTTGTCTCATCTTGGCCCATTTTTCTCCAAGGCGCAGTTCCCTGTTGAGCCCCGTTTTCAGTCGTGACGTCACACGAATCTTGAGTTTCTTTTGGGGATGTTTGGCAGGATTCTTCGACAGTGAGCACCGTTCCCGCCGGGGCATCGCCGACCTGTGCATTATTCTTCATTACACCAAATGAGGTGAATGATGTCTCCTCTTCAGCTATTGTGAAGCGATAGAGTGACAGAGAAATTTATGAAACAACTTCCCGGAAAAACTTATCCCGCAAAAATAACAGAAGCATTTTACAATTAAGTTGCATGTACAAATGTTAAATTTAGATGATAGAGAATTGAATTGTTCCTCTCTCTCTCTCTCTCTCTCTCTCTCTCTCTCTCTCTCTCTCTATATATATATATATATATATATATATATATATATATATATATATATATATATATATATCAGGAATTTAGCTCTGGGGAAAGAGTTTCTGATACATCATTTAGAGTATCCTTACCTCCTACGATATCATTGCCCTCTGTTGCTAATTTCTTGCTTTTTCGGCGTTTCATTTTGGGTTCTGATCCATCTCTGAAAGATAATTGAAAAGCGCAATGAACTTTTTATCATCATATTTTTTCTTCTGGGGTAGAACCATTTAGGAATTGTAACTACTTAGCTAAGCTAAATACCTTATCAACTTTTGTTGATAAGGTCTATAGCTATCTGTCTATCGACCAAGCACTGAAGCAATCTATCTGTCAATCTACATATTTAATGTGTCAGTTTTAAACTTACATATATATATATATATATATATATATATATATATATATATATATATATATATATATGTATGTATATATCGACATACAGTAAAAAAGATAGATAACCAGTCATCATAACAAGATAGCTAGATAGATAGAGATATAGATAGACAGATAGATACAGACAGAGAGACAGATAGATAGATAGATAGATAGATAGATAGATAGATAGATAGATAGATAGATAGACAGACAGACAGACAGACAGACAGACAGACAGACAAACGGACGGACAGACAGGCAGGCAGATAGATAGATAGATAGATAGATAGATAGATAGATAGATAGATAGATAGATAGATAGATAGATAGATAGATAGATAGATAGACAGACAGACAGACAAACGGACGGACAGGCAGGCAGATAGATAGATAGATAGATAGAGAGATACATACATACATACATACATACATACATACATACATACATACATACATACATACATACATACATACATACATACATACATACATACATACATACATACATAGACTGAGACAAAAACTGTGAAACATCGAGAGAGATTTTATCTGAGATACATTACCCTTCTTCAGGATAGGCACACTTCAGTCCGGCAATACCGCCCCCATACGTCAGCATATAGGTTGTACAAGCGATAAGCACAATTAACAAGACAGTCATTGTTGCTATAAGTGCCACTAGTGGAACGGAACTTCTTTGCCAAACATGCTGCCTTGGGTTCCCCCCTCGCCCTCGAAGGGAATTATCAGCTGACTTCATAGAGGGCGTTGTTTCAGCTGAAATGTCTGTACCAAGAAAAAAACATAGAACCTAGAATACGATACATTGAATACGTTGACCCAATGATTATCTTTGAAGCGAGTGATAAGTTATTATGTGTCTCTTTTGCGATATATTTCCTCATCCATGTTTTTTAAGTGCCATAGAGCAAAACAAACATGGCTTCTTCATATTGTAAATCAAAAACGTGTCTTATATCAAAGAGCTCCTGAGCATTTCGATTACATGTTGTAGAAATGAGTGCATATACAGTACATGTAGAGCTTTAGTATTCATAACATCGGATGTGATTTCCAGCGCTTTGTTCAGTTTGTCAAAAATCGGTTCTCGTGCTACTTTCCAGGTCACACCGAAATACTTCCTTTTCAACTTAACAACATATCGAAGTGTTGTTTCAACGTCCTGTATTCTCGCTGTCGACTGAATTTCAGTCCAAATCGGGATTCGTTTGTGATCGGTAACTTTGCACACTGCACACAATGCTTCATTTGACACAGTTAATACTTTCTATTAAAAGATACTTTGTGTTGTGAAATGATAAGAAAGTGTTTTTATGTCAGGTCATAAAAATAACAATATCGCATTAACAATTAAAGTTACCATGGCAACGTCCACTAACAGGGTCGCAATGGCACCCTTCACAACACTGGCAGATTCCATTACATCCGGGTCCGTAGAAACCCTCTTCACATGTTTCGTTGCATCTGACAGATGAACAAAAATGCGAAAATGTCGAATTACTAAACAGAGATGCTCAAGATTTGACAAGACGTTGATGTGTCTTTATTATAAATAATTCATCTTAAAAAACCAGGAAAGAAGATTTTATTAACCATGCTATGTATGGCCATTTTAAAACGGTGATATAAATGAAGATATTCTCGGTACTATTCTAGCTTGCAACAGATTCAGCAAAACCAAAGTCTTTTCCCTTCTTACTCTTTGAATGTAGGAGATGAGGAAATAGGAAATCCATACCCCCCCCCCCCCCCCCCCCCAACCAAACACCAACAACCACCACACACCACACACCCCCATTGTCTTCTAAAACGCCCTCTTCCTACCCCACCACACACTAACCCCCAT
>LD354394.1:46801-73626 GCA_001465055.1 Ptychodera flava
AATTACTACTTTGGGCGTGGATACCGTCCTTTGCCGAACCCACGATAACATACATTCCCTTCGTCTGCCCTCTCTGAGTATCACCATTTATTATCTTCTAGGTGTTTTTGTCGGATGAAAATTTCGACAGGCGATCATGATATCCGTATGTGTTAAAAACCATACAGTGATACTGACTCCCTCCCTTTCAAGTAAACTGGTATACAGCGTAAGATTCGAACGCCTAAAGTGATTTTTTTCTTGAAAATGAAGAGGAAACTCCATCCTATACCAGTAACCAGAATCTGTTTTGACACAAAACGTTTCCATGGTCTCCTCGCTAGACGAGTAGAAGGCGTGTAGCTCATTGCAAACATGTGATCAGCATTAATTGTACTTGACGCTGATTTCCCTTTGAGGGTTGGAGAGTCTTTCTGTTTTCGTATCTAAAGTGTAAGTTCAACGGAGTTTAAACTTCAAAAAAAAGACAGACTTTCAAGGCATGAGTTGGAGAAATACATACGTGAAACAACACTGAACTGCGTCAAAAATATGCTGCTCTCATTGAAATATCTCAGATAGATTGTATAAACACTCAAGGAAGAAATTGCAGTACAGTGTTTAAATCTTTAATCAGAAACGCACCTGTTTCCTGTAAACCCCGGCTGGCAAAGCTGACACGCCCCGGTTTTAGGGTCACACGTAGTATTAGACAAGCACTCTGGACATTTTTCTGCACAGTTTTTGCCATAGTAACCGAAATCACACGGTTCATCACAACGCGGTGCTTTCCGTCCCGGTCGGCACACGCATCCACTGATGTGATGACATTTCCCGCCATTTTCACACTCACATTTCTCTTTGCATTGTTCACCATAGTAACCTGGTGGACACTCTTCCGCGCAGTGTCGACCCGTCCAGCCTGGTCCGCATATGCACCCTCGAACGTTGTCACATACTGCATCGTTCTGACATCGACACTTTTCTCTGCACTGGTTACCATAGTGATTGGCGTCGCAGGTCTGTTGGCATCTGTTTCCACGGTAACCTGGGGAGCATTGGCACTCTCCTGTCACGTGATTGCATTCCGCGTGGCCTTGGCACTTGCATTTCTCCTTGCAGTCTTTTCCAAAGTGTCCGTCACTACAGGGGGTGTCGCACCTATCCCCCATCCAGCCTGACTGGCAAAGACAATTTCCGTTGAAGAGATCGCAGGACGCGCCATTCTCACATCCGCACTTCATGTCACAGTTTAGCCCGTACCTGTCTTTGGGACACTCAACGCCACATCGAGGACCGGGACACAAACATGTTCCGTTCATAGGATCACACCTGTCGTGTGGACAATTGCATTTCTCGGCACATCTCGGTCCGTATCTACCGTCTGGGCATCCTGCAGAAAATGAAACAGAATCAAACGATATAGATACAAAAATTCATAAATTTCTGACAACTTTTTAATGTTACAGTCACTAAAGTCGAATAGATACGTGTAAGATATACGTGTGCATTGTTTTGCTGTACCCTTCATCAATAAAATATCGTGCAAAGACAAAATTACAAAATCAAGACTGCTAAGATTGGTGTAAAATACTTGTATTTTGCATCTTTTACAGTAACAGGAGTCAAGAGTGTTTCAGGTTTTCTTGTGAACCCCTTATCAGTGTGAAGACAATGTTAATCGCTTGAAATATTTTCCTATTTCTTTATCTAGGACCCTGCTCAAACTTGGTTTTTCATTTCACTTCATTGGTGTTGAAATCCGCTGAAAATTTTCCGGGTCTATTTTCCCACCGGTATAAGTTTGCCTTCCCGTACTCAATTACGCCGATGGACCATGTTGTTTCCTCGTTATATTGGCCAGCACCCAAGAAATTAAGGGTAAAACTCACACTTCTATAGCACTGCCCAACAAGTTGCTGTATTTTGACATCGTTTTCTTTCGCAACATGCACTAGTAGAAAATATTTCGATAAAGTAGCGAGAAATGGACACTTTCTCGTTGTTTTACGAGAATACTGCGAGATTTCATTTCTTCTGGCACTCAATGGGCGAATTTGCGAGAAACACATTCTCGCAATCATTATGCGAGAATTTGTTTTTCACGTTGTTTATCTGCAAGGAGAGAAACACTCAAAAACAAATTCTCGCTGATTGGTTGCGAGAATTTTGTGTCTCGCAAATTCATGGGGATAAAAATTCTCGCCAATTGTGTGCGAGAAAAAGTGAAATCTCGCAACATTCTCACATAAAGCTAGAAAGTGTCCATTTCTCGCTATTATTTTCTCTCAATATTTTCTAATAGTGACGTATATATAACGATTTTTGTTAAGTTTGCCCTGATTTGCTTGTTATTTCAGACATGAAGTAAAGATTAAAGTCGCGGAGACATTGTCGATGCATAATTTTTTCTCTTCTTAATTAAGCATTAAAGCTTCTTTGAAATCCAATTTTCATATTCCCCTGACATTGTAAGCGTAAAAATACATGTAGGATACTTACCAAGACAACGACCCTCAAAAGGCTCACAAGTTGCATTATGGGAACAATTACACCGTTCTTGGCAATTGATTCCAAATGTTCTCTCTGGACACAATTTGTTGCAATGTTTCCCCGTCCATCCGGCTGAACACTCACAGCCGCTAACAGGGTGGCATGTTGCTTCGTTCTCGCACATACATTTTTCTGCACAGTCGTGGCCATGGTAACCATCACCACAAGGAGTTTGGCAGTAGCTTCCAATCCAACCCGGCCTACACGTGCAGTTACCGCTGACAAAGTCGCACGTCGCGCCATTTTCACATCTACACTCGTGCGCGCATTCGTCACCATAGAAACCAGGGCTGCAGGTAGAGTTGCATGTCCTTCCGCGCCAGCCTGGTGTGCATCTGCAGGTCCCACGTACGGGGTCACAGCTGGCGCCATTTTCACATTCACACGCCATTGAACAACTTGGACCGAAATGGTTTGGGTCACATGACTCGTTACAGCTTGGCCCTGTCCATCCATCATAGCACATACAGGTCCCGTCTGTCGAATTACACTGTGCGTTCACCGAGCAGTGACAAATATTTTCGCATCGCAAACCATAGAAACCAGACCAACAATCTAAAAATATAAACAAACGTTATTGAAAAGAGTTTTTAACTTTGTTGATTTCAATGTTATAGCGATACTGAGTAAGACAGCAGTATATCAAAACAACTATAAATAAACATTGCTGTATATCAAGGAAATCATTGTCACCTAAAGGTAGGGGAATCGATCCCAGGGATCGAGTTTGTTTTAGCCTGTAAGAGGATTATAAAGATGTAATGGCCTTTTGTTTTCTATTGAAATTGTAATCTAGTAAGTAAATTTCCTAGCAAGACAATCTGACACCTGAACCTTACCTTCAAAATGTATACAATCGATAATGCATGTATGAGATACTAATATTTACACTGATTTCAGTTCGATATTTGGCTTTATTAAAGAGAGAGACATTTCGGTGACATCAGTGCATCTACAAGACTAGATGCTATTATCGGCAAGGTTAGTCACGGTCAAACACAAGTTAACTTACCTTGGCAGTAGCCAGTGACTTTGTCACATGACGTGTTATTACGACAATTGCATACACCGTTGCACGCATCTCCATAGTAACCACCGGGACAGCCTACATTGCAGTGTTCGCCAAGCCAGCCAGGACTGCATTTGCATTCACCTGTCACTGGGTCACAGGTGGCGCCATTTTCACACAGACATGAGTTGTTGCAGCCCTCACCATACCAGCCAGTACTACAGGGAAAGTTACAATCCCGCCCTTGCCAACCAGGCGTACACGTGCAGTCACCGCTGATTGGGTCACAGCGGGCGCCATTTCGACAGGAGCAAAATTTGGAGCAGTTTGGGCCAAAATGATTTTGGTCACAAGTTCTGTTACAGTTTGGTCCGGTCCAGCCATCGTTACACATACATGATCCATCAGAAGAATTACATTGTGCGTTGTCAGGACAACGACACATGTTTTCACATCGTGGACCATAGGATCCTGGAGAACACTCTGTGTAAAGAATAAAATTTTCGCTTTAAAGATCAAATTAGCTTTCTTCAATATGTGAAATATTTTATCTAATATTCCAGTCATATTCAGTAATGATGATGTTAAAGAAAAATGCCCATCTTCGAAAGTTAGATTGCTGTAATCGACAAAGATATCGGCTTGTAACATTAAAGGAATTCAGTCACATCTCATTTCTACAAACCAATCACTGTTTTTCTCGGGCGACCACGTTAAAGAGTGCGCCACCCATACAATATAATGCTGCTGCCTTTTCGTGACAAAACATTGGGACTAACACTTCTCTTTAAGTATATGTTTATACAATTTAAATACACCTGGTAACTTTGGATGGGACCAGAGCGCCGTCGTCCGCTGGCTTGATATCAGCTTCGGAACGGTATGGTCGATAGAAAACAACACAACAGTGCAACCGCTTGGTTAATTCTCAGAATGATAAAGTGCGCCGCGACATCCCAAGGTTCGCATTATCTCATGAAACGTTAAATTCGTGGTGAAGGGTCATTAGCATCTGCTTCAATTGAAAACACCTGCAAGGTAAGTTAATTACTCACTTTCACAGTGTCCAGTCACGTGGTTACATCCATCATTTTCGAGACAGTTACAGGACTGGTTGCAGAAATCACCGTAGAAACCACTTTCGCAAGTCATGTTGCAGTATCGTCCTTGCCATCCAGGTTGACAGAAACAACTGCCATTTACACTGTCGCACGTGGCACCGTTTTCGCAAAAGCATATATTTCTGCATCCGTCGCCATAGAAACCATCGGCACAAGGTTGGCTACAGACTTCTCCTTGCCAACCAGGAGTACAGATACACTGCCCGTTGACGTGGTGACAGTACGCGCCATTTTGACATTCGCACAACATGGAGCAGTCTGGACCAAAATGCGTTGACTCACATACTATGCTACAGGCTTGTCCTATCCACCCATCCTTACACGTACAGGATCCGTCGACGGGGCTACACTGTGCGTTCTCAGGACAACTGCAAACGTTTTCGCATCTTAATCCGTAAAATCCCGGCGGACAATCTGTAATAGTAGAAACGCATGGCTGCCAGTTTACCGAGATCATTATGAACGAAAACGAATTTGAAAGTGACTGCTCCCATTGGTGGCAGTATGATCATTAGACATTCCAGCAATCAAATTCGTCCTTCTCTGTATGAACCATCTGTTATGGATTGTTCAGTGTTTTCTTTTTGATTTATTGTAGAGCACACATCTTAGAGTGTTGACGTGTATTATGATTATAAAATTGAAGAGTTGAAAAATCCTGACAATGTATGGTCTTATAGATGTTACATTATTTTGTTTCACTTACCCTGACAGTACCCCGTGACTGGATCACAACTAGAATTATCAAGACAGTTACAAACGTTAATGCATTGGTCTCCATAGAAACCATTTGGACAACTCTCATTGCAGTATATCCCAATCCATCCCGGAGTACAGCTACATCGACCAGTCTGGGCGTCACACGAAGCGCCATTTTGACACAGGCATGTGTGCATGCATTTATCACCATAGAGTCCCTGCGCACAGGGTAAACTACAGTCCCACTCTCGCCAGCCAGGGGCACACGTGCATATCCCGTTGACGTTGTCGCATTTGGCGCCATTTTGACAGGAACATAGTTCGGAACATCGTGGACCGAAATGATTTGCATCACAGGGAACATTACAGTCCTGTCCAGTCCAACCATCATTACACACACATGTCCCGTCTTCACGGTTGCACTGGGCCTTTTCAGGGCAGTGACACCGCATTTCGCATTTCGACCCATAGAAGCCGATCGGACAATCTGCAATTAATCATAAATGTTTGTCTTCAAACATTGACTTTGAAAGGACCTAACGTAATATTTGAAACTATTGAGGTAAATAAAAATACTTGTTTACCTCCATGCTGAAACTCAGATGTTATAAAAATTGACGAGTTTTTAATTAAGTAAAATTTTACAAAGTTCACGCCTCTCTTTGAATAATTGTTTAAGAGATTTGTTAATGGATGAATACACACAGAGAAAAACGCGGACGTATAAATACAATTAATACATCGCCTCCCCAATCAATTCAGCTCAATTCAGTACAGTTGATAGATCATCATTCGCGTTTATTGTTATCGAGGCAGCTTGTAGTAGTCGGCAAAGAATGATATCCAATCTTTACGATTCTGCATTATTTGACAACTATATTGGCCCCATTTTTTCTATGGATCAAACAGCATGTACGTTGTTTCCATCTTGTGCATACTTCTTGTACGAGCTCATATTTAATATGCAGTCATAAAATTGACCTTACCGAGGAAAATTTAAAGCCTCAAAAAAATCGAGCCCTCTCACATTCTTTGTTTATTCTCCCTTGCGTAAAGTTGCTAACAAATTCTATATTCTAAACATCCCCGTGAACACGTCGTTTCACTAATTTTCGGCGACAGACAGATAAATATTATTGTACTAATTAACCGTTTGATGCGTACATAAAGTGGTTGCCTGGGCAAAGATTATTTTGTCACCATGTGTAAGAAAATCTTAGAATTTTGACGAGTTTGAACTATTTGGCTAGAGCAGCGTAACTACCTTACCTGGACAAAAGCCATTGACAGGGTCACATTCGTCGTTGTCCCGACAGTTACACCGGCGTTTACACGTCGGTCCGTAAGACCCATAGGGACACGACTCGTTGCAGTGTTTTCCAGTCCACCCATCCAAACACTTGCATCCTGTTACCTTGTTACACTTTGAACTGTGTACACACTGACACTTCTCACTGCAGTCCGGACCGTAAAACCCCGTTCCACACTTCTTTCCGCATTTCTTGCCAGTTCTGCCGGCCCTACACTGACATCGTCCATCGACAGGATTGCACAGCCGAGTGCTGGGACAGTTACAAATCTCGTTGCAATTTTTCCCGTACCTGTTAGGACCGCATTGCTCATCGCAGTTGACACCCATATGCCCTGATGGACAATCGCAGGTGCCGTCGAAGCGGTTACATTCTGCACTCTGTGAGCATGTGCACTTCTGTTGACAACCAATTCCGTACCAGCCCTGTGAACACGCTACATTGAAAAGGAAAGATCGACAAGTTTACTAAGGGTACCCTAAGAGTAGGCCAAGATAGAAAAAGACTGATAGAGACATGGATTTGTGTGACAATGTTATATAGGAGACAAATACCTACATAGGCAAACACATGGATAACACTCGACAGATAGGTCGAAACATTTATATCCATTGGTAACTACAGACAGGGGTTGAAAGGTCGAACGACGATCATATGAGAGAAAGACAGTCAGCCAGAACGACAGACAGACAGGTCGATACTAACAGAGACAGACAAAGAGTGACAGACAGGCAGAAACAAAGACAGAGTAAGGACAGAAATGACAGGAACACATACACAGACACAGCGAACAGGTAATGAGGTCATAGGCAAGTAGACACATACAACTGAACCAATCACACAAAAATATTCCGGTAAGTCATATATTAAGGTAGTACGCTACCATTCTATATAGGAGAGCGCCCTCTTTTGTCCAGAAGATGTACATGTTCCTTTTAGACTACCTAACCTGGTGAGCGTGAATAACAGGACAAAATGGCAAAAAATCATGCTAGTGACCTTATAATATTTCTTTCAGAAGTTTTTATGAATCAAAACAACCGAAATTATATTTTTGCACTGAAAAATCAACAGTTATTTATATTTTGAGAGATCAGTAGAGAATAATTTACAATTGTAGCTCTGACATAATATTAGTAAGCTAGAGGGTCAAATCTCAGGTCTAACAAAATTCACCTTTTTTCGTCACTTTTTGCTGTTTAGTAAGAAAATTTGCGTGGTGACCCCAACTTTTTTTGCTTCTAAATCAAAGAACACTGTCTGTTTGACAGATATTACTGTACTTTTTAACATTTTGAAAATTATTTTGTGCATTTATATGAAGTTTATATTTTTAAAAAAGACTAATTTTACAGTTAAATGATAAATTTAGGGTCTAATATTTAATTTTTAAGACAAGATATCACAAATTTTTGTTGATTGCCCTAATTCAGCTGTCCTGGCAATGCAAAAATGTGGTATGCACACTGGGATCTGTTAATCGTTTGCAATAAAATAAAAGATTCTGCTGCTAAGTGCAAATTTCGCAAAATGGGAGATTTAGTGGTTTTCTGTCAATTTTGGCATGTGTTTTTTTCAAAAATTTTGCATGGGTACCCCATATTTTTTTCATATCTTTGCCATGTACACATAAAGATTATTTCAGAAAAGTCAACTTCAAGAATGTCCCAACATTTTTTGGAATGGTAGCGTACCTCCTTAAGGTAGAACGCGTCTCGGGGACAAATAGTCGGACTTTCAAATTTTATCAATTCTTTTCTGATCTACAACTTGTGGAAGCTCATTTTAAAGCTCTTGGAGAAAGAAAAACTTTCAACGGCTTAGTTTTCGAAAATCCAAAATTCATTTTACCCCATAGAGTTTGCACAGGCGGGGGATGGCGGCCATTTGGAATTTCAAATATCCAATAAGCTTATGTTGGGTAATTTGTTTCGCCAGTTCCAAACTTTGCACGGTGACGCTAAATGTTTGTTCTTAATCTAGTAAGAGAATGGTTCAAAGTTTCATTCTTGAAAGTTTTAGCAAAGGTTTAAGTATTTCACTTTCGAGGCGCACACTACCGTAAATGCAATGTAAATGTTCATTTGTGTCAGTTTATTTTACAGACAGTAGACTAATGCGTATGATAATATTCATTGGCGTGACTTGGACGAAACCAATGGGCAACTTACCTTTTGAACAATTGGGAGTTCCGGGCAGTTGTTCCCACCCTGGACAACATACCAGCTCAGATAGAGGACTTGTTCCATCGCTCCCACCACTGAAATGACAATTGTTGGGGACTGCAAAGTGGTAGTCCAGTGTTGAAAAATATTGACGGTGGTCCGGGAAATATCACTAGTGCTATAATCATTCAAAATTTGTTAGAAACAATTGCAAGTTACGTAACATTCCTCTACTGCCTTTAGTTAACTGCATTGTTATTATTGACAAGTAGTCCGGATAGGAATTTGAATGTAAACAATGACAATGTATTTTACACGTATATCTGATGTGTTTATAGCCTGAATTCTTGGTGTTTTATCATGCTTTGGGGAGTAGAACAAGAACTTGCAATTCACACGCAATACAAAAAGAGTCATAAACCATCAAAACTGGCCCTTTTTACCACATGAACTACACCTTGACTCTGAAAATTGCAACAAGTATGACCTAGAGAATCTTCCTCGTGCTAAAAGTTTGTGCAGTTTTAGAGTATATCAAACCGTCTATCGCATCACACTGAAGTGTTTTAAATGGTGTTTATCATAATGTAGGCATGTATATATTTTGAGATCACACAGGTTCGTGTTAATGTTAAGGTGGAATGTACCTCGGAAGCAGGTGTTCGGATACTCACATTTTTACAATTCTTTTCTGATCTACCACTTGTGATGGCTCATTTTAAAGCTCTTGGGCTAAGAAACTTTTCACTGTCATAGTTTTCTTTTTTTTTCAAATATCGAAAATTTTATTTTTTCCCATAGAGGAAACACAGAGGTAGCGGCCATTTTGAATTTCAAATATACGTAAATGTAAGATAATTTCTTTCTAAAATACAAAATTTGCATGGTGACACCCCCCCCCACACACACACACACACACACACACACACAGACAATTTTGTTCTTGAGTTGGTAAGAGTAAAGTTGAGAGTTTCAATGAGTAAAGTTTTCGCAAAATTTGTCTTCCACTTTTGAATGAAGCGCATACTACCTTCATACAAACAGCCAAGCCCCAAACCTTCAACACACGACTACTACAAATGCCATGCATATTCTAATATTTATGCCTCTTTACAATCATTGCAACCATGGCAGTCCAAAATGTTTCATTAAAATTAATTTCTTAAAATTTCTAACTGGGCAGATCGAGAACCTTGAAACGGAGAGAGTTCAAAGCTTGATTTGCGCACAACATTATTCATGTCAAAATTTTGTGTTACTGAAGAAGTGAATCGGCCATCAAAGATGAAAATGGCGCTCGTTAATTAACAAACCATACCTTTGACGTCGCCTTGCAGAACAGAATGAAGATTTTAAACGTTATTATGATATTCCTTCTACTATCCAACAGAGATTTACTGCAGCCTAACACACTGCAAACCCCAACAGAAATTCCAGCGACGGTTGAATATCAGTCAACTCATAGAGTATTATAAGAATTCGTTGTTTAAGGTAATATGCACCTCGAAAGTGAAAGACTTAAAATTTTGCTTAAACTTTCCTCAGTGAAACTTTCAACCATTCTCTTACCGAAACAAGAATAAAAATAAGGGGTCACCGTGCAAACTTTGGTACTAGAGAGACAAATAACTTGCGATTTCTCGATATTTGAAATTCAAAATGGCCGCCATCCCTGTGTTAACTCTATGGGAAAAAATAAAATTTTCGATTTTCAAAAAAGTAAGACGGTAAAAACGTTTCTTTCGCCAAGAGCTTCAAAATGAGCCCCAACAAGTGGTAGGTCAGAAGAAAATTGATAAAATTTGAAGGCCCTAATTTCTGTCCCCGAGGTGCGTTCTACCTTAAGCTTACTTAACGGACGTATTTCATGATTGCTTATCGGAGACACCAAAAAGTGACGCATTTCGGTCTTTAAAAGTATGAGGGTTAAGAGTCTTAGAGATGTTTATCACTGATTTAGCCATATTTCTTCTCAGTTTATAACAGATACTTTATCAGGTGATGTCACCATTGGGAAAAATGTAGCTTCTCTAGTCGACAGGTTGCGTGACGGCAACGCCCATAGGGAACGTTCTAACCTACCGTCCATAGCGCGCGAAGGGACAAAATTCGGCCATTTTTCATGAATTTTGTTTGATACGAGCATAGACCAAAGTCTATGATACGAGATAATACTTATATTGGTTGACATGTTGAAAGATACTGAATGAATGGGTGACTATACATATATTCGACCCCGGTTTTAGACATGATACATAAAACCATCGTGAGAATGAATTAATGGTCATGGGTCGAATATAGGCATGGTCATCCATTCATTCAGTATCTTTCAACATGTCGAACAATATAAGTGGTATCTCGTATCAAACAAAATTCATAAAAAATGGCCAACTTTGTCCCTTTTTTTAAAGATATTCCAGTAGCTAAAGTGTGTGTTTAGTATCTGACTCTTACAGGAAATGAAAAGTGACAATGACGTCATATCAAGCATAGTCTACACCCAAACCACTCACGTACAAGGAACAATCTTGTTAACATATACCTCAGTAATAGTGGCGATTTTGGGAAATGAAGAAGCAGCATACTTATAATTTTGATAAAAACCTACAGCCAATTAAATGTGATGTCCATTGGGTCCAAAATTATCGAGATAATTACAGAAAAATTCATAAAAATCGGCAAAATGTTGCACTAAAATTTTGGTGGGAAAAATTACAGCACTCACACTGTTATTACAGCCATTTCAGAAGCTAAAGTGTATGTTTAGAATCTGACTCTTACAGGAAATGAAAAGTAACGCTGGCGTCATATCAAGCACAGTCTCCACCAAAACCATAAACGTACAAGGAACAGAACAATCTCACGTCAACTTATCAACTACCTCAATCACAGTAGCGACTTTTTTCAAATGAAGAAGTAGCATATACATGTAAGCTTAAAACACAGTTCCTCTACGCACTTGTAGTTGAACTTAGGATATGCTCTGATTTAGGTTGACCTCAATTTTCAAATGCTAACGTCGTCCTGATTTTTATATATATTTTTTATATTCTATCATGTTATGAGATGTCTCGTTCTAATCAACGACCTTCGTAAAGAATCATTACTACTATGGAAAAGAAATGTGTAACTGGGATGAGAAAACGTCACTTTCTGACCAATGATGACACTCTGCTGTCATTCTCACTGTTAACAGATCATCACAGTCACACATTTCTCTTCCATATAAAGGTAAAATTAGAAAGTCAAAGTATTCACGGGCGATGATTACACACTTTAGTCAAATAATAGCATGAGCCATAAAACAGGCCAATAAAACAGTTGAACACGTTACACTCGTAAATTACACACGTGCCTATTACACTTGATTTGTTTGAAACAATTGTGTGTTCAGTAGCTTTAAAAAGTACGTCAGTCGCTTGAAGTGGTCAAAGTCATGGACGTCAAGTTGAAACATTCAATAATTGCAATCTCTTGTTGTAGATAGGTACTTACCTTGATCGTGAACATACATTTGCTCCACTGGAATCCAAGTCAGGATGTTCGGTGGCATTGATCTGACGTTTAGTTAGGTCCACATGGCGTGCATTGGCAGCAACAAACCACACTGCCAGTACAAAAAAGTAATTTACAAGTATCCCTCCAGCTGAACTAACTGTCATGGTGTAATATTTGATACTTTTTTATGACACCGACGACCTAACCGTTTGTTCTCAGTGTGTCTCAACTTATAAACGCCGGTGCAAGGGAAATTGTCGACCGTGAACCAAAACGCATACAGGCGCGACCTCGAGGTGACCACCAGAAAACCGCAAAGCCACCGAATGCTAAGTGCTGGGAGTAAAATACGGCTTAGGTAAAATTACCACTGACGAAATGTGATACTAATATGCTGCCCGGCCGAAAGAGTGTTTCTTTGCGATAACAGAAAACATAAAAGGATATTTACTGCGTGTTCTTTCGTATATCCTGTATTGTGATTAAAATTCATGTCAAACTGTGCGAAGTACGGGGATATTTAGGTCATGAAATAATAATGGTTAAATCTAAAAATAATGCGATAAATAGATCTGCGTGCGAGCCAAACGATCTCATTGTTTTAAGCATCATTAAAGTAAACGACCGATAAAATACATCCGTCGCATCCAAAATTGAAGGCTCCTTGATTTTGTCATGATGAACTACTTAAATTGGGGACAAATTAGGAAAGTGGGACGCGCTCTTGAATTTCACGACATCTTTTATGGCGGAAAGCTTCCAACAATTAGCCAATCTTAACAATGGGATGATGAGGGTAACGCGGAGGAGAAATGAGGAGTTATTGTTCACATCGGAGGAATTTTATTTTCACAGAGACAGGCAGTCTACTACACCTATCCTCGTTTCAACTGTGGTTGGCCGTGACAAAGTTACAAACTTCCGTTTTCTTCAGTGCAATCATCTCTCTCTCTCTCTCTCTCTCTCTCTCTCTCTCTCTCTCTCTCTCTCTCTCTCTTAATATAAGGACCAAAAGAGAGGGATATTTAATATTCGCCATTTGTCCCCTGCATGTACCCATTTTTTCTTATATCCACGGCGGACCAAATGGGCAAGCAAGTAATTTTTCATTGGCTGATGGGGAAATTCCATTCTAAGTGTGCGGCCGACAGAGGCGCACTTGGCGAGAAAAGAGTGTGATTCGTTGTCTTCGGAGGTCTATCGACGAATGAGAAAATCATGTGTAGTCGAGAATAGGCAGCACGGAATTCACTTACTAGGAAGCGGGAAAATTTACTTTTCACTACGGGGCAAATGGCCTTCTAATCGTTCAGTGCAGCGCCGCCATCGTTTAAGCTCTGCTATTGCTATTGTCAATAGCAACAGATTTTTCAAGATGGCGGCGCCCGGAAAGAGAAGCTGCGATATTGAGTTAAGTTATAGTACTTATATATCTAAAAACAGCTGTAAATATAGGAGGCAAAATGTAGAAAATGATACTGTTGTATTTGTTTTTGCTAGATATACTTCCCATTTAGATATGTCGGATTATTGAAACACACCTGCATACTGATTATACAGCCAATGTTTACAATATAGCGCTAGGCTTGTTGATGTCGCCGAACACCAGCAATACAAATGCAAAAAAATAAACAAATTATGTAAGCCTTCAAAAATCGAAAATCATATAATGGAAGCATATTATCTCCAGATAATATCTGTAATTTTTATATAAATAGTGGCATCAATAAGCATAAAGAGGCGAGCGATGTGAATGGGGTCGGTATAGCTTGGCAGCCGAAAGGCCGTTGATATGTATAGGGTATTCGGCATGTAAACCGCTGAATTACTTGCGTCTGTTACAATGTAAAATTTAAAATATTAAAGCCAAACTTCAAAAATCTAAAACCACATTATTGAAGTGCACTACATCAAGATTATTGGTGTAATTTTTTAAATTAACAGCTGAAGGAATAATAATCTCCAAGCGAGCGATTTACTTGGGACCGGTGAATAATCACAGCCGTTGATCTGCGACCTACCCTACCTGCGATCTACTCTTCCACTCATGAATAATTAATTAGGTTTATGCAAAAATGTACAGTTTTATGCAAATTTCCTGTGCGCCCGTGAAAGATGGGTGAATAGATCGCAGGTAAAAACTGCGATCTATGCTGACTTGCGAGCAATGCCTTGCGATCTACGCTCCACGATTGCAGATTTTCAACCAAATGTAGCCGTACATTCGGTCCGTTTACGGTGCATGATGTAATTGAGGCCCCCGGTGGAGGTCTTCAGCTGATTTATATTTCATTTTCTACTTCAGATCCTTATAGCGAGCGCGAGCGTCGTTAGGAGCAAACTACAAATTCGGCAAACTTTGCGTGCTTTTCGCTAATCACCGTTTTCGCTCTAATCTGTTTGCAGCTAGTAATTTTGTTATGACGACTGCAAATCTTCAAAATGGGATATTTAAAAATTTCATCTAGCCATCACTTCCTTGCATTGTGTCAAAAACTCTATACTAATGTCTGAGTAAAATAGAGGAAGGTTGCTCCACAATTCTCATTAGTGTATTTTAATGTTTCGTACATGTGGTATGGTCTGATTGTGTATTATTTCGGTATTATTAATATTCATGTTTTATCATGAGTATTGTTTACTTTTTTGGTGTAAGAAATTAGCCATGGTGAGATGGTTGTAATTACTTGCGATGTGAACGTAAGAAACTCATGATGGAATAAATAATGTCCTGACAAATTTAAAGATTTAAGCATGATCGACACATCAATCCTTTAATAAATCTAAATAAAATATTCATCCAATCGGTAGGCCTACAAGTATAGATCAAATTATTACAAGATAGAGTTGGGTAGATCGCATGGTTTTCTGTCAAACATACCTGCGATCGATACTTCCCTTCTACGCTACTCCAACAAATTACTTTACAGCACGCATATCTGTTCTTTCGGTTCACAGAAGAATTGCCACAAGCTAACTACCACACCTCGATACGTACCGCGAATGTCGCAACATCTAACTTTAATAAATGAAGTCGGCCTATCTAAAGGCAGTGTCGGTCTGATCGCGGAACAATGATCATAATCTTAGACGCAGGTGACTGGGATCTATACTTCCCTCTGCGAGCTACGCTTCTCAAATATATTTTATTTTTACCGTTCAATTGATAAATTTGATGTAATATTAAATCATACAAAATACAATTATCCAGGACCGATTATCGATGTCACAAGCTTCGCAAGATACGATTCACTGGCATCACCACAATGGCAGCCGGTGGTGACCGTAGAGAGTATAGCTCAACTCTGCGATCTATACTTCCCTTGCGACCCCCCCCCCTCTATACTTCTCTCTGCCACCTACGCTTCTCATTACAGTTCAATTTATAAACTCAAGTTAATATTAAATCATACTAAAACAATTATCCGGGATCGATGTCGATGGCACAAACCTCGCAAAATACGATTCACTAGCATCACTACAATAGCAGCCAGTGTTGATCGCAGGAAGTATAGCTCGCAGGTGACTCTGCTCTGCGATCTATCCTTCCCTTGCGATCTATACTTCCCTTTGCTATCTATGCTTCTCCAACCTATTTTATTTTTACTATTCAGTTGATAACGATGTAATATTAAATCAGACCTAAACAATTATCCGGGATCGATTGCCTATGCAACAAGCCTCGCAACATACGATTCGTAGGCATCACCACAATGGCATGGCAGCCAGTGTTGATCGCAGGAAGTATAGCTCGCAGTTGACTCTGCAATCTATACCTCCTAGCGATCTATAGGCCTACTTCCCTTTACCTCTAGGCTTCTCAAACGTATTTTATCATTACTAATCAGTTGATAAATTCGATGCAATACTAAATCACACCAAAACAATTATCTGGGACCGATTATCGATGTCGATGGCACAAACCTCGCAAAATACGCTTCACTAGCATCACTACAATAGCAGCCAGTGTTGATCGCAGGAAGTATAGCTCGCAGGTGACTCTGCTCTGCGATCTCTACCTCCCTTGCGATCTATACTTCCCTCCGCTATCTATGCTTCTCCAACCTATCTTATCATTACTATTCAGTTGATAAATTCGATGTAATATCAAGTCATACCAAAACAATTATCCGGGATCCATTGTAGTGGCAGGAAGTTTAGCTCGCAGGTAACTCTGCGATCTATACTTCCCTCTGCTATGTACGCTTCTCCAACGTGTTTTATTATTACCATTCAGTTGATAAATTAGATATAATATTAAATCACACAAGAAAATTATCAGGGATCGATTATCGATGTCACGAGCCTCGCAAAATACGATTCACTAGCATCACCACAACGGCAGCCAGTGTTGATCGCAGGAAGTATAGCTCGCATGGTAACTCTGCGATCCATACTTCCCTTGCGATCTGTACTGCCCTCTGCTACCTACGCTTCTCAAACGTACTTTATTATTCCAGTTCAATTTATGATGATAAATTCAAGTTAATACTAAATCATACTACATAATTATCCGGGATCGTTGATGGCACAAACCTCGCAAAATACGATTCACTAGTATCACCACAACTGCAGCCAGTGTTGATCGCAGGAAGTATAGCCCGCAGGGAGGCGCTAGTATGTGTGTTGCCGAATAACACATGGCGGTAAAAATGTAAAAATACAATAATTTAAGCAAATATTCAAAAATCAAAAATGATACGATTGTAGAATGGCATCTAAAGATTACGGATTCAGATTTTTACATTCGTAGCTGATGAAATAAATACGTTGAAGCAATTTATCTGCACGATAGTGGCCATGAATTTGCAGCCGGTAGATGCCATCGTTTTCCTATGGGGCGCGAGCAACGTGTTTTTTGTCGAACTACAGACGGCGGTACAAAAATTTAAGCATATATTTAAAAATAAAAAACGATAGGATTGTAGTACGGCATCTCAAGTTCTCAGGTGTGAATTTGTGTGTGTATGAATGAAACACTTAAAGAGATGAAGCGTGCGATCTGCAAGGTACTGACAACCAACGAAAAACCATTGTTTACTATGGGGATTTTTCGTATCATCCATCTACACTTGTAATACCTAAAACTCGCCGGTTCAATTTTTTCATTTTTCGCACGAAATGGAAGAAAAGATACAGTCGTTTGGATGTTCATCGTAACCAAAAACGTATCGTTTTCGATTTTAAAATTACGCCCTATTTTTCTTGTACGAATTGGTTTCAGGGCTTAATTAGCAGTGGTGCTGTACATGATTAGGACATAACCGCTTGCCTGTGTCAGCATAATTTGGGTAGAATTTTCATAACTTCTTTCTTGTATAAGTAAAATACTTACACATACGTTTTCATGTATATGTGTACTATATATTTGGAGAATCTTTAGGACTATGGTACCGTGGAACGGAGGCAATAGTGATATATATTTCTGTCGGGTGTCAATACCTGTGAGACAGCGTGTCGCTGCCGCAGTGGGCTCATGAATAATTAATTAGTACGGCTACGCGTGAAACAAAAAGAGGCCCAAAAATCCCGTAGTGTTTGGGGAGTATGGAGTCAATTGTCAGGTGGGAAGGTGAAATTTACAAATCATGGCGGGAGGTAAGTTTTTTGATGTAAAGGCTTTCATTTTCCTCAAACGTTTATTTTGTACTTCAAAGTACATTAGTTTCGAATTTAAGGTGATGTAATCACTATTGATACGGATGTAATTTCTACAAATCGACTGGCCCATGCATCATTTTACGCAAAGTATTTTAGTCTTTACATCGTCATCGAGTTACGACTCTGCAGTCAATTTAGCATGTGCTTCTGTTTCGCGTAGTATCTTATAGAATACCATGGTAAACAAGCCAAGCCTTCGGTATAATTGGATTATTTGTAGTTTCACCTTGATAGAGTACTTAATTGCTATCTTTAAAGGTATACAGTCACCTGTGATCTTAATATGCCCATATATTATCAAAGGGGCGTTCCTTAGTATCAAAATGCATATGTGAGGGCGCTGTTTTTAAAAAGCGGCCACCCGCTTAAAACCTGTGATTGGTTAGATTTTCTCTTTCCATGGTAACTGTGGCAAAATTGGAACAGGTGACAGTATACCTTTAACATTGTAGGTTGCACATTGTCCGTCATGCGATACTAGTATATGAAACAATATCCCGAGAACAGATAAGCTACGCGGGATCTCGTAAAATCTCGTTAGCACGGGACTTTCTGTGCCGTGTCTGTCGTACATATGATAAGTTAGAAACAATGTTTATCGACTTATTAAAGGTATACTGGTGGCTATATACCTTTAACTAACATGTTGTGTCTTTTCATATCTCAATATCACGGAATATGAAGATGCATGCCACATCAAAGCTACTTGTGTACTTTACTGGGCGTGAGTATTAAACTTGAAGAGTTACTGTGAGGGGTGACCAGACGCTACCATAGTTTTTTGCATTTCAATAGAATCAATTGTTTTATTCAAAGTTGGTCTACAACACACACACACACACACACACACACACACACACACACACATATATATATATATATATATATATATATATATCATTAAGAGCGTCACTGTGTGACACAAAAAAATTAAATTTACTTAGATCGTTTTGAAATTTTCCACAAGTAGACCAAGTAGGCAACAATTGCAAAACTTATCAAAACTAAAATGGTAATGTTTATTTCCCTGGCTACTGAATCGGGGGGCATTTGTGTAGCTGAGAGAGAGAGAGAGAGAGAGAGAGAGAGAGAGAGAGAGAGAGAGAGAGAGAGAGAGAGAGAGAGATTAGTATTTGTTGTAAAAATAAAATGATTGTTACAGTAATTTTCATTTCTTTCAGATCTCTTCAACTTTCCCAAAGAAGCCAGTCAAGGTGTCAAAGAAGGAGTTGGAATCCACTTTAAGTGGGTTAACTCTGATAGTTCTGATAGTTATGGTACTCCGAAAATAGCGCTACCACTACAACACCGACGTCAAGGTGACTTCTCATTATATTGTATTGTACGCCATTAATGTGAACAGTAGTTGGTCCTATACCGTCTATGGTTGTACAATCCAAAACAGAGGTAACATGTAAACCAGGGCATTCAGCATTGTGCATTATTACAAAATATATACAGCTTCAGAAGCACAAGTTTTTTGAAGTAATTTGCAATCACTCCTAAGCAACCAAATTTCCATCATTACAGCGAGGAGCAAGCAACGCAATTTTGTTGAATTCGTTGCTAATTCCGGAATGTCCCTAGGAAAACTGTCATAACCAAAGTATGCATGTATGATAAAAGGGTTATTATACCAAGTTTGGTCTATACCGCGTCTTACTGTTGTTATCTGTCCGTATTTGACACGTTATTGTGCAACGCATTAAAATACAGGCATATCACTCGAATACGGCGTAATATCAACAAAACTTGGTTTAACAATCCCTAAATATATAATATCACAAATACAAAATAGTTGAAACGGTAAACAATGCAATTAATATTACTGTTAGAATCGCGTTCGGGAGTAGCGATGCCACAGTTCGGTCCTGAACACACTTCAACAGAGGCGAGACAGTGACATGTACCGGTTGTGCTATTACGTAAGCATTTATCAAGGCACCTGCAGATAAAACTTAACAAATGATTATCTTCTACAAGTGTCAGGTCAACAAAGTTTGCCTTTTTTCCACCTGCGTCGCCTTAACGTCTCACGTTTACTTGTATGTCATTGTCTGTTTCCCTGAACTTACTTCTATGTATGTATGTTATGTATGTTATGTATGCTATGCTAAGCTATGCTATGCTATGCAATGCTATGTATGTATGTATGTATGTATGTATGTATGTATGTGTGTGTGTGTGTGTATGTATGTATGTATGTATGTATGTATGTATGTATGTATGTATGTATGTGTGTGTGTGTGTGTGTGTATGTATGTATGTATGTATGTATGTATGTATGTATGTATGTAATGTATGCTAGGCTATGCTATGCTATGCATGTATGTATGTATGTATTGTTACGTGCAGAGAAAACGAACAAAAGGGTGAACTCAGCAGTTTCCGTTTTAACAAAATTTATTATGATATAAAACTAATTGCTAAGTCAGGGATAGAATACAAGCTTTTAAAGTGTACAGACTACTTATCTCAGCTGGGACGGCAAAGCTCCAGTCTCAGAGTTGTAACAGTCAATCGGATGAATGAACAGTCCTTTGGCTTGCAGGCTTGAAGTTGCACAAAGTCCACAGTATAAATCCAGCGTTGGCAGTGAAGGTCTTGAAAAGTCTTGAAAATTCCTACTGCTGGAGTTTCCAAAGACTTGAAGTGACACACAAGAGACACAATCCCAAATGTCTGACTGCGAGCCTGCTGTCCCAGTATTTATACTCATGTGCTTACATAAGCATATAAGAACAATCTAGAACTTTTATTGACATGCTAATTACTGTTCAAAAATTATCTCTTTTACACAACTAACTAAATTTCCAGAACATTCCAAACACCACTAATTGAATTCAAGGTTGTGAGGTCATTAAGGGCAGTGACCCTGAGAATGTTCTAGACTAATTGAACTCAGGTCATGATGAGTGTTGGGGAAAATGACCTACATAACTGTATGTATGTATGTATGTATGTATGTATGTATGTATGTATGTATGTATGTATGTATGTATGTATGTATGTATGTATGTATGTATGTATGTATGTATGTATGTATCTATGTATCTATGTATCTATGTATCTATGTATGTTAACTCTAATATAAAGTGTACATGTTTATGTATATCTAAATTACTATGCAATTATGGATTTGTATATAGTGTTTATAGGCGAATGTAACTGTATATGTATTTGTTATCTGTTTCTGTGTGATTCACAGAACATATTAATAAATAATTATGGAAATGCTTTGCTGTAAACCATCAATATGGTATTCATAAGTTGTGAAGCTAACCTTTTCTCTAGATCATCAGGTATGTCAAGTATGGGTTTGTACTTGTCAATTGTTGGTTTAACAAGAGGAGAGGACCTTTTAACACGTACATCAATTTCATCTAGGAGCTGTGGGGTTACTGCCTTTTTCGGACGATTCCAGGTACAAGCTATATCAGTACCAACAGCAGTGTGTCGATCCTGGTGTCGGTCAGTAAATGACCACAATCCAAACAGCAAAGCCGCCACATGTTTCCAAGCTTGATCATCCCTGTGCAAAGAAATTTAGTTTACTTAATTACAAAAATTGTATAATAATAATAAAAAAGATAAACTAGGAATGACTAATGAAAAGAAGAAATTATATTAACATCATAATTATTAATACCAACTGGGTACTCTGTAGACTATATGTCACATATAAAACATACATGTTCTGTGAATTTTAAAATATTATTTAATGAGAGGCCCTGATACAAGATCATGATGCATTACTGTTTCATGATTAGCTATGATATTTATATGATATTTCTTAGACTTCATTCCTAGTTCACCTGTGCAAAAATTCATGATTGAAGCATAGTAAAAAATGTGGTATTTTTATTCATTCTGGTAGATTGGTTCATAAAAACTAAATCAAAGTTCAAACTTAATGATACTGATATCGACAAAAACTAACATTTGTGTGATGATCCTAGAACAGGACGGTCTTAAATTAGTTGACTTCTCCCACTGTTACTCTCTCAGGAATTCAAAAAGCATTTGCTGCATACATTGAAGTCAAAAATCTTATGATGGATGCATGTTTAAATTACAAAGTTGACATAGATCTAGAATTCATAAATTTATTTTTACTTACGCAGGGCACTCACAAGATGATGACATAATGTTATTTTTATCCAAAATTAACTAGATCTTGTAAACTGCATGTTGCTCTGTTTCCCTGACACACACTCCTCTGACATACAAGAAATTGTTGTCATGTTTGTAAAGTTGTACCTGGAATTAATGAAAAGTTTTTTGAAAAGTCAGGTAGAAATAAATATGATGTCACTCAAATTAAAGGACAATAATAATAAGACGAAAAAACTACTTACTTTATTAACATGACCATAATTATGGAGTCTCCAATCATCTGACAATTTATAATTATTAATCATTGATTTTGACCATCCATTACTGAGAAAGTACACAATAACATGTGGAAGTTCAACATCTCGCAAACTCTTCAGGTCATCTTCCCACTGCCTTACATTGTCTGGGTTGATCAGCAATCTGCCATCAGTAGTGGTCCTTTCCATTTGAAAATAAAAAAACCAAAAAAACCAACATTATAATGTACAGTGTCAAATATATATTTACTCAAAATTCATTGTACAAGTTCTAAGTATTTAACAGGTAAAGTGAATTATTAAAGAAGGAGCTGCACCATGATCTATATGAGTCCATATTAACAAGTGGATATTGAGTAACTCCTTATGTTTTTCAACAATTATGAATCATTTATTGAGATTGGGTTGATATTAAATGACATGTGAAACTTGAAAGTCTTATCTAACTGGATCATGATTCCCTTGCAGTTATTAAAAGTAGAATTAAAAAAAAATCATTTAATAGCAAAAAAACCTACTGCAGTATAAACATTACAATTTACAACCCAGCGCCTTTCTCTGACCCTCTTAATTAACATGATTCACCTTAATATCCAATCAAAACACGTTTAGTAAGCTTACACAGTGAACTTTGCCCCAGTAGCAAGAAAGGCGTGATCATGTCATGGAGGTACGGTACGAGCTTCCGTGGTCGCGGTCAATGCAGTCGGGTCGGAAGGTAGGGTTCCCATGCACCCCATGGATGTATTTTTTGACCTACATTTTTGTAATCCTTAGGGTATATATTTGATGAATTTTGATGTTCCCAAAGTCAAATAGTGTCCCATGGGGTTCATTTGGCACCATCTTTGCCGCCATCTTGGCCGCGATCTTGGAATTCAACAATGGGGTAGGGGTCACGTATTTACCGCTCGACGAAAACAGAAACAATAAAATACTATAAACGTTACATTTTTAGAAAGCCAAGATCATGGCCTTTTCATTGATATATAACGTAATGGGGATAAATTAATATTCGAACGTCGATTAGATTTTATATCGGCCATTGACCACAAATCGTAAAATTTGCTAAATTTCACACCCAATAATTAAGTTCCCCTTCCTCCAAACAATTTTCCATGAGATATTTATATATTTTTTGGAAGAACTCAGTGCAATGAACAAGAAAAACAACATTAAAAGTATGTGTCTTGAGATTCAGTGGGTGCATGAGCTTGTTTTCTTATTACACGGTATGCCATATATCCGTGTGTAACATAAGGGGTAGGGGTAATGTTTCCCTTTCTGTTTCGAATCATGAGTGATAAAACCATAACAATGTTACATTTTTTGAAAACCATAACAATGTTACATTTTTTGAAAGTGCTGCATCAGACCTTTCTAAAAATATATAGATTTATTGGGAAAAATTCCATATTTTAAAGTTACAAAGCTTAAACCTTTCAGTTTGTGTCGATTTTAAGTGATTTTTTAAGAACGAAATTACAACATATGGGGTAGGGGTAATGTTTCCCTTTCTGCCTCGAATCATGAATTATGAAACCATATAAATGTTATACTGCTTGAAAACTCTGAAATAGGCCTTCCCAAACATGTATAGTTTTATTGGCAAAAGTCGCATATTTTAAAGTTACACAGCTTATGCCTTTCAGTTTGTGTCAATTTTAAGTGATTTTTCTAAACAAAATTATAATATAAGGCGTAGGGGTAATGTTTCCCGTTCTGCCTTGAACCATGAATTATGAAACCATATAAATGTTATACTGTTTGAAAGCTCTGAAATAGGCCTTTCCAAACATGTATAGTTTTATTGGGAAAAGTTGCATTTTGGAAGTTACAAAGCTTAAGCCTTTCAGTTTGTGTCAATTTTAAGTGATTGTTTTGAACAATATGCACAAAACAGTTAGTCAGTTGGCCAGGTATGGAAATCATCCCCTCAAAGGCATTTTTCCCACTAGGATTTTCTGTTAGCTAGTAGTCTAAGCTGTAATAATCTGCTTATTATTCCATTTAACTGATGGTGTGTAAGAGTGTAACGACTTATTTTGTAGGGGCTGTCACGCCATCTGTAGTAAAATAGGAATGGGTTAGGGGTAACATATTTACCGCTAGTCGGAAACAAAAACAACAAACAACAAAGTACTATAAACAACATATTCTTAGAAAGCCCTGATAATCCCCTTACCATTGGTATACAACTTAATGGGGATAAATCAACATTCAAATATCAATTAGGTTTTATATCGTCCATGAAATGTAAATTTAAAATTTGCTTAATTTCAAACCCAATAATAAAGTTCTTGTTCCTCCAAATAATTTGGCAAGGTATATATATATATATATATATATATATATATATATATATATATATATATATATATATATATATATTGTTTTAAAAAACTTAATGCAATAAAGAAGAAAAACAATGTTGACAGTGTGTATCTCGGGATTTAGGAGCATGCAGAATATGTAGTGTGTCACATACCTCTCTGTAATAGACTTATGTTTTGCTATGCGTTGAGGAAGAGAACCCTAACAAGAGTAAACCGTAGCTTCTAGCTAATTTTTGTGTCTTGTGCTTTGTGTGTTGTTTGTGGAGTCCCTGTGGACTTGTGTTTGAATTTATTTTTCTGAGCTTTTTCGTCGTGTTATGTAGCGGAGTCTCATTCTCAGTATGAATTCATTTGTGTCTTCTAGGAGATTGATTCTTTTTGGACCTTTTGATGTTGGAATTAATTTCAAGCCTTTGCAAAGAGCGTTCATTTCTATAATTGTTTGATTAGTGTGAAGAAAGATTCTTAGTAAATCCATTTCTTTTGTTGGTCACTGTGTTTCGTTTATGTTTGGTATGTTGTAATATTGTGTTTGAGATATTTTGTTTGTCATTTTGTGCATATAGTTTTGCATTTTTAGTTTTATTACGCTTTCTGTTTCTGTGTTTTTAACACAATTTCGTGTGTGATCATGTTTTGCCGTTTTGTTTCGGTAGTGCTATTTAAACCGGTGTGTGGGATATAAAAGGCCCCCAACTCATTGAAAATTCATAATGACGCTTGGGTGACAACTGGCAATAGCTAGGTAGACCGCTCCCTTAAAATCAGCCTAGATGATTCTCAAACAAAAATTATTAGCAAATACATAGGCCATACAGGTATACGCAAAGTTTCACAAATGTTTTTAAAACTACGACGACTTGGAGAGAAATCGCTTCTGAACAAAGGGAATGGCCCTCAAAAGGCAGTTGTTCTATGATTCAAACAATTGTCAATCATTCGGTGACGTGCAGAGGTGTAAACTGGTCAAACATTTGCTGTGCACGGCATACGAGAATAATTACGATGTAAACAAACCATAAGTATGCTTAGATTTATATCAGCGGGCAAAGGATGACAACTTTGTGTAAATTGTCATAAACTCTTTTGCTAGCATATATGGTGCAATGACGAAAGTGAACCATTTTCAGACGTGACTTAGCAAGAGGAATATACTGGTAGTACGATGTATTCTTGCGAAAAGCGCGTAAACTTTTCAAAACAAAACTGTAGGCAGAGTCTGTAGTTTGCACCGAGAATGACATCAAAAACAACCTTCAAATCATGATGGTAGCCTCCATGACCAATTTAATTATAGTCGGTTGAAGAGATACACGTATTTAATAACTTCAAAATCTACAGTCGAACTTGACGGAACCGAACAGTTGGTTTGGATGTATATGCTGGCCACGAAAACGGTCGTTTTTACACGTGGAAGTGACATGTCGTGTTCGGAAAGCTGGTAAGGTTTTGACATACCAATTGCTACGAAAATAAACATAACTCGTGATGAGTTGTCGATGTCAGCCGCCAAGCAACCGAGCAGCCGACCGTTATCGCTATTACAGGTATCGTGGTACACGAGATTCAAGGAAGTATCGACCCGGAAGTAATGTTGTGAACTTCCTTTATTTTCTGATTTTAATAGTGATCGCTCATGACGTCGCCGTTTACTTATTTCCTACCATTTTCCTGACATGTTCCTCCTTCCATGCTCAGGTGGATACAGTTTAGTCAACATTCATCGGTAATTCACCATACGAAATTGCCAATTTGGGGTTATTTGTAATTTTCTATACGTTTTTTACTTTTTTGATAATTATTCGACTTTTGACGGCGCCAATATTCCGTATGTACATGGCGGTCAGTAGCCGAATCATTTACATAATGAACGTTGATATGACCTGAAACTTCCGTAAATTCATTCAAGCAAACTCTTGTTTGATTAAGTTGATAGTTTTCCTTTCTTTGTTATTTCGAGTATTTGCCATGGCATAACTGGAACGAACCACGAAACGAAGGCTGTACGTATCTATATTACTCCGAGCTTGAGAGTGATCTGAGAGCAGATCCGCAGATAATGCGAACGATCGCAACTGTTACCAACAGACTCATTATGCAGAGCCATGCCCCGAAACGCCC